>PVJA010012141.1:0-52760 GCA_004027025.1 Myocastor coypus
TCCGACAGCGCTCCATACCATTTCTGAAGCCAGACATGTTCTATCCTCATCTTCATAAAGAACCACTCGTACTGCCGCGGCCACTTCCTCATCCCGGGGTGCCTGCGGGAGCAAGGGTAGATCCCAGCGAGGGGTTCTTGTTCTGTCCCTTCCCTGGGCTGAGAGTGGCCCGAGGCTGGACCCCAGGGCCTGGTCTCAGGGCCCAGGGCAGCTTGAGGAAGCTGCCCAAGCCCAGTTCCTGGGGTTGACCCCCGCTCACACTGCAGCCCTTGCACCTCACCTGTCTCGCGAGTGACACTGTGGGCTGTGGGCTGCCCCTCCAGTAAGTGCCCCGTGGGCACCTGTGGCTGTGAGCTGCAGAGGCACGAACAAGGCTGGGTGCAGCCCAGCAGGCAAGGCTCCAAGGGCAAGCAGAGTGGGGTGGGGAACGCACAGCTGTTAACAGCGGGAAGCGGGAAGCGAAGGCCGAGGGCCAGAGCTGCCCTTCCCCCAGGTCTCCAAGGCACATTATAATTCCTTGAAGGTGCGGGCTGGGCTCCCTTCTGCTTTTCTCCTCCCCTTCCCTCCGCACACTCTTCCCCAGCCACTCTCCGCCTTTTTGGACTTAATAAAAATAAAGTTCCTTTTGATCTAAAACTTTACAATTCGAAGACCAAGTCCAACCTGGAAAGCATATTTATAACAAAGCAAATGCGGGAAGAGACGCTCTGGGCAGACCTGAGGCGCTGACTGGAGCCAAGGCTGACAATTCTCACTGCAGGGCAGGGCACCGCTAAGGTCAGAAACGGGGAAGAACTGTGCCTGGGGCGCCTGCGTGGGGGGCTCTCTAAAGGAGGTGGGCGAGACCCGGGCCGCCTGCTGCTGCCCACGGCATCCCGCGGTGGGCCTGCCCAAGTAGGGCTGCTCAGACCACTTGCTATGGCACAGAATGTGTCCAGAGGCGCAGCGCTGGCCTCTGCGTTTATTGTTGTACATTTCCGGGCAGAGTGATGTATGTAATTTAATTATTATTTTGATGAGTACATAGATGTGTGTGTGTGTGTGTGTGTGTGTGTGTGTGTGTGAGCTCACACATGTACACTCGGTCCATGGTGACCTAGGTCCTTGCCCGGAACTGGTGCACGCGCAGGGTGCACCTTAATTCCTCCCTTGTCCCTCCTCCCTTCCTCCCTCCTTCCTCTGTCTTTGGGCAAACTAATCCCACAGCTTGACGCACCTTGAAAACATGACTTGCTTGGCAAATTCGACTTCTTCTGGCGTCACCGCAATTATTTGGCCAGTGAGTGTTAACCGTGCACAACGAGGGTCTTCTGGATCAACAGTATTTTTTCTGCAGGTGAAAACATTTTTTATTCATTAAAACAATGATAACCAGCTTGAAATATGAGGGCACTTATTAAAAATAAAAAATGGTATCCATGTTACTGATTATATCATTCAGGGGTATCACACTGAGCTATACCCCTCAACTGGTTTTATTTTGCGATTACCTGACTATCTTGTTAAATTGGGCAAGCTGGGCTCCAACTTGCTGTACTCCTGTCTCAGTGTCCCAGAGAGCTGGGATTACAGTCATACACCATCCTACCTAGCTACTGAAATTATTTAAAGTATTTTGAGAGCTGGGGAGATAGCTCAGCAGCATAAGCACTTGCCTGGCAAGCCCAGTCTGGAGTTTGATCCCTGGTACAAGAAAAAAAAAATTATATATATATATATATATATATATATATATATATATATATATGACAGAAGTATTTTCCTAAGCTGGATCTTGTCATGGCTGAAGTCAAGGGTGCACTGCCTTGGAAGATGATCTGTTACTGAGAGAGGCTATGTCCTGAGGTGAAGATCTCAGGAGGTGACTGGCTTGTGGGACACTATACTCGTCAGGGGATTCGTCCATCGATTTGTTCATAGGAAGAGGTGGCTCACATGGTTGCGATCTGGAAGAGTTTCTCTCCATCCCCCACTCTTCTCTCTGCTTCCTGATCACCATGAGGTGACCCTCTTTCCCCCTTCACACCCTTCTACCACGATGTATCTGCAGTGGACTCTGCTGACCATGGACCGAATCTGCTAAACCGAGAGCCAAACTAAACCTCGCCTCCTTTAAATTGTGGGTGTCTGGCCCTGTGTCCTGTCGCAGGAAGGCTGAGGGATGCATTGGACTTGCAGCCTCTAGAGGTGTGGGAAAATGAGCTTCTGTTTTCGAACCACCTAATTGTTGGCCCGAAAAACCTACAACAAAGGCGGTGAGGACTGAATGATGCTCTGAAGCCATAAGCATCAAAACCACCCCCTCTGTCTTGCTTGCCAAGTTTGCTTCAGGAGTGTGTGCTACGGTAGGAAAAGGGCTAAACTGAGGTGCCCGTGGATAGTGCATCATGTGGGCAGGCATTAATCTGTAACTCTTCATTTTTTTCTTGGTACTGGGAATTGAACTCACAACCTCACACTTGCCAGGCAGGCACTGTGCCTCTGGGCTATATCCTTGGCCCAATCTGTGACATGTTGAAAGTATTTTTTCAGGCTTGAAATAGAGACTGGCTGTGTTTGTGACAGGTCTTCTTCCATGGAGTCCAGAAGGTGTAGAAAATGCATATGACTAGAGAAATGTATATTTTTGTAGTAAAAGCTGGGCCCACTTGAAGCAGACCATGGAAGGCCACAGATGGGACGTGAAGATCAGTCCACATGTCCGTGCCTAGCTATATATTCATGTGCCTCCATAATTTGATTATGTCGTGGGAGAAAGATACAACCCCTTTTTCCATTTATGATTGTGTGTAGCTTATAGTTTAAAGCATCCGACTTGTTCGGTCCTCACCGTGTCCTGGGGATACAGCAATACTTCCAAATTGGCCAGAGGCTGTGTCATAGGGTCAACCCAGGAGCACTGGGCTGCTCAAATCCTGCACATTTCAAAGTCTTCAGGAGAACTGGTCCTCAGCCAACCTCCACAGGCAGCCTCTGCATCCCTGAGATACCCTGCCCTGCAGGAGAGCTTTTGTATGCTTGAGGCCCTGAAGCTGGTCTGGAGGTGACATCTGCTCACTGGACTGGGAGCACCTAGTGCTCCTCACGTTACCTCTGCTAGGGGGTCCAGCCAGGGGCTTCTTTTAACTTCTTCATTTTTCCTGTAACCGATCTTAATACAGAGCCAAAGAAGTAAAAGGACCTGTCCTTGGGGAGTGGGCTTTCTGACCTCATGTGTCAGCCTCATTAGACAGTTCCAGAATCTTTAAAAGAGGACAGAGGCTTAGCTCAAGCTCTTTGTGTGTGGGACCGGTGTTCGAACTCACGACCTTGCACTTGCCAGGCAGGCACTTGTGCCACAGAGCTATCTCCCCAGCCCTTAGCTCAAGCTCTTTATGTGCAAAAAAACACACTGCTCACGTGGGAAACTACAGTAGACCTACGAACAGGGATTTTGGACTCCAGTGATTTTTCACTAAACATGAAGCTTGCCTTCAACATACGTACCCTGCTTTGAGGGAAGCAATCCTCCTTTGCTGTCATGATTTCTTTCTTTTTTTTAGAACTTTTTATTTTATTTTATTTCTTCTTTCAGAACTTTTGTTTGTTTGTTTATTTATTTATTTTTATGGCCAGCTCAGCCTGCCCTGAGGGCAGGGCTGGCACAGCATGTGGTGCCGGGGATCGAAGCACAGTCCCTGCAGCCACCTAAGCTTTCCGAAGCAGGTGCTTTAGACCACTGAGCCATCCTGCCAGGCCCCTATGGGGTAGAAATTGTTAGGAACATTTCCAGTGTCCCCCAACACAGGATTTTCAATCAGACAGTTTGCACCTTCAGTGAAAACTACTCTGGATGTAAGTTCTGGTCCTTTCCTGGGTGACAGTCACAGAACAACTGTGCTACTTCTCCCTTTGAGTATAGGATGCAGCAAACTGCATGAGCTTCAACAGTAGATCATAAAACAGGTTCTGTGGTAGATGGCTCTGCCTGACGGAAAGCTCACATGAGAGCACTCTTAAGGGAGGCGAGGCTGCTGGAGGCATTTTCCACTTGCAGTGTTTGCAACTTCCATTAGTATTTTATAGGGCTGGGATCCCAGTGAAAGCCAAGGCCCATTTGCATTCCCGGTTTACAGAGGAAACAACCGAGGGTCACAGAGATTAAGTAACTGGTGCCAAGTCACCCTGGCTTTACCAATGATGGTAAAGTATCTGATTCTAAGAGTGAAGATCAGTTTATATCCCAGGGGTCTGTTATCACATGTGGCCCACCCTCCAGCTCTGCCTCAACCGCCCCCCAGCACCCCCCAATCCCCCCTCTACCTGCAAAACTCCCCTTCTGACTCTGGCAGCATCAGCGAGGCCGTGGGGTTCTTCAACAGGTCTGCCACCACAGGGTCTTTGGCTGTCACGTAGAAGAAAGGTGTCCCTGTGCTGTTGTTGAAGGGGCCATCGCTGGTGAGCAGGTAGCTCCCAAACAGCAGCCCCTGGAGGTGACAAACAGGAAAAAGACCTTCTCAGCTGCAGAGCTGGCTTGTGTCCCTGGCCAGGAAAGGCAGCCCTGGGACCCTCATGGGGGACCTCAGCATCACAAGGGCTATGACAGGGACTCAGGTAAGGCAAAATGACCCCAACCTATCCAGTGTGCCGAGAGAGAGCTCCAGGATTTCTCTGGAGGAGGCATGCAGCAGGGCCTGTCTGTGGGGCAGTTACAGGATTCTTTTTCTGTATGTATTACTTACTTTGAGGCAGAGGCTTGCTATGCAATTCAGGCTAGCTTTGAACTCAATATGTAGCCCACACTGGCTTTGAACTTGAGCTCATCCTCCAGCCTCAGCCTTCAGAGTGCTGGGATTACAGGCACTCGCTAACACGCCCGGCTATAGGATTCTTCCTGAAGGGGTCTCTGAATAGCAAAAGTACTCGCTTGCTGCCCTGAATTTGCTATCACTTGAGGGAGGGGCAGTGACACTGCCAGGACGGTGGTCCTAAACTCTGTCTATAAGCTGCCCCTTAGACATTCTCTCCTTGCACTGCCTCCCCTTGAATTTTTGGCAACTTTGGGGATAAAATTTAATTTCCCCTCTTAATGTCTTCGATGCCAGGAACATTCTATCACCCTTTCTTTCAGGGCCACATGACTTCCTTATTTACTAGTTGTATTTATATGATTAAAAAACAACATTTCATTCTAGAACTCAGCAAGTTATAGGAAACTGATTTGTTAGCGTTGGGCACACTTGGGGAAGCCACAGACATGGCCCACTAACTTTTGCCCATGGTCATCCAGGAGGGTGCATGAAGGGGTATGCGCCACATCTCTGTGACTCCCCACAGAGACAAAATACCAAAGTCTGAGTTTTCCAAGGTCAGCTAACGCAGCGCCCCAGTTGTCCATGAGGCAGCACAGTCTCCAGCATCTTAGCAATTTAGCTATACCCGCTAGAGAGAGATTTCATAGAGGACTGAGGACAGAGCTCAGAGCTCAGGCCCCAAAGCCAGTCCCCAGGACTTCAAGCAAGCCCACGGCGATGAGACAGCTCGCCCTTACTCAGCTCAGAATTCAGGGCTTGTCCTTGGAGTCTTGCTTGAGAACTGTGCATAAAACTGTATGTGAAAGGACTTAAAACTTTTAAGAAGATATAATACTAAGGAGTTCTCCAAAATGGTGCTACTGCACTACTCGCAGATTCCCATTGTGCGGGAATATGGAGGCGTCCTCAATTTACGGCATTTAGTGCGAACGTGGTGAAGGAGACCTAGCAAAACAGAGGTTTCTGAAAGTCAGAGTATCTTTGATACTTGGGTACTCCACTTTTAATTGCTTGAAAAGACTTGTTTTACACCCAGATTAGCTTCATATTTAAGCTGTGTATTTTCTTTTTTTTTAAATTTTATTTATTTTTATTTTTTTCTTGTTTCAGAATCTTTATTTGTTCACTCATTTTTATGGCCGGCTCAGCCTGCCCCAAGGGCAGGGCTGGTGCAGCATGTGGTGCCGGGGATCAAACCTCGGTCCCTGAAGCCTCCCAAGCTTTCCCAAGCAGGAACTTTAGACCACTGAGCTATCCCACCGGGCCCCCAAGCTGTGTATTTTCTTTTTTTTTTTTTTTGGTGGGACCAGGGTTTGAACTCACGACCTTGCACTTGCCCAGCAGGCACTTGTGCCTCGGAGCTATCTCCCCAGCCCCAAAAGCTGTGTATTTTCTTACGTACCTTAGGAGTATAAGGCATGACCATGAAAAGCCAGATGAGGGGGCCAGGAAATAGCTCATCGGCAAAAGTGCCTGACTGGCAAGAGCAAGGTCCTGAGTTTGATCCCAGTGCTAGCAGCTGGAACTGGACCCAAAAGAGAATAAGAGTATTGCCAAATCAGGGCGTGGAGGGGCACACCTATAATCCCAGCACTTGGGAGGCTGAGGCAGGAGGATTGGTGCAAGTTCGAGACCAGCCTGGGCTACAAAAGTGAGCTCAAGGCCAGCCTGAACTACTTAGTAAGACCCTGTCTCAAAAAGACAAAAAAAAAAAAAAAAAAAAAAAAAGTGCTTCCACAACTGGAATAAAGGTGTTACTTGGCTCCCACACTGGGGCAGGGACCTGGCTCTTAGCCAATGTCCTCTGCATCCCAAGAACATTAGTTCATTGTTTTTCTGTGCAGTAACTCTGCTCAAACTGCTGCCCTAGAATAAAACCCGCACTTCTGCCCGACAGCTCTAGCAGCCCGCTCTGAAGCCTCTGCTGGTGGAAGCTGCATCCTCATGGCAATCAGGTCATCCAGGTGAAGGGAATCACACTTCCAGGGGGATGGAGCATCTCTGCTTAGCGACACAAACTGCAGCGTGGGATGGCTGAGACACACACTGCACAATAAACTTCCTTTCCTGTCCAGAAAAAATCCATCCCCAGTGGGGCCTGAGCTCCTGGCCTTCCCACAGAGCTGCATTGCCTGCTCTTTCTTATATTTTAAAATTTTTGCCCAGACTGGTCTGGCACTTGCCATATTCCTGCCTCATCCACCAGGAAGCTGGGACTACTTGTGTCAGGAAAGCCTCGCTGAGTCTCAAGTTGGAAATGCACATTTCCACCAAAGTGCACGCATGCATGCCGGCAACATCTGGCCGGTTTCAGGTGGATGTCTGGTGGGTGGCCTTGCTGAGAGTGGCCAGGGACGCACATGCTGGTTCTGCGGTTCACTCTGCCATTCCCAAGACATCGCAGGCCCCTTTGTCCAGCCTGGGGTCAGACGCTAGTTCACTGGACATCTCTTTGGCCAGTTCAAGTTGGGATGCAGTTCCTGCCAGGAAGCCTGGTTGTCAGAGTCTTCGTCTGGCTCCCAACATGCCCTTTGCAGGTTGCCCTGCATAGGCTGTTTTGGTGATCTGCTAGGTGTGGCCAGTCCGCTCAAGTGCGTGGGTGCCGGTCTTGCAAGCGTACTGGTCACCAGCAAAGATGGCCCCGTCCCCGGGTCAGACACATAGACTGCTGCTCTTACCTTGTCGCGCGCGGCCACGGCGACCACGCAGCCCCAGGAGATGGCATGGGCCAGCGAGCGGGCGAGGCGGGCACGCAGCGCAGAGCCAAGGGGCACGGAGGTGGCGGGGCGCCCTGGGCGGCGCTCGCGGCGGTAGGAGAACATCCCAGGGGGCGCGGGGCGCGGCGGGGGGCGGGGGGCGCCGTCTTCATGCGCCGTGGCTGGGAAGCTGCGCTGCCAGAGGCCTCCCGGGTCCTCCAGGAGCGCAGGCAGCGCCTCCTCCGTCGAAGCGCTGTCCAGCTCCTCGTCCACCTCGCCCGTGACGGCCCACGACACCGAGCTCAGGAGCACGTAGCCCGCGGCCGGGGACAGCAGCGCGACACAGCACAGCAGCCAGCCCAGGCGGTTCCGCGACATCGTGCAGCCAGGCCAGGACCTGGCGGGACGGCAGCGCCCCCGCGCGGCCCTGCACCCAGTCCTCTGCCCTCCGCCCGCCGCAGGGGTCTTTAGCGCCCGGCCGCGTGTTGGAAGCCGGCCCGCGGGGAGCAGCGCCTCCTGGGCTGCGCGCGCCGCTGCCGCAGAACAGGGCGCCGTGCGTCCGGCGCTGGCCGGGAGGGGGCTCTGGCTGCAGCCCTGGCCGGACGCTCGAGCCCGCGCTCCACCGCTGGCGGCGGCCAACACGCAGCAGAAGGCTCGGTTAGCGCCGATCGCTCCCGGCCACCCGGCTGCACCGTGTGCTGGGCCACACAAATCCCGTGGGGGTTCGGGCTTCTGTCGCCGCCTGCAGACGGGAAGGGCGGGCGGCCGTGCAACGACACCAACGCCGCCTCCGTCCAACCAGCGCCGCTTGTCCCTCCTGAAGGACCAGCACCTTCGCATGGCCAGGAGGGCGCCGTCCCGCCCATCTCCACGCAAAGAGGACGTTTTGCTTGGTTTGGTCGCGGTGTGCCTGGCTCAATGCTTCCTGCGTTGAAATTTAGTCCTCGCGGCGAGGAATTTAGTGGGGAGAATCCTGATCCCACGCTCGTGGCAGAGGTGATTAGGAACTGGTGAAGCTATGCGGACGACCCAGCATGACACCCCGGTGGTGTTAAAGGGGCAGAGGGACCGCGTGGACAGGCACAGGGCGCAGACTGCCGGG
The DNA here is from genome assembly GCA_004027025.1 of Myocastor coypus. Lineage (NCBI taxonomy): Eukaryota > Metazoa > Chordata > Mammalia > Rodentia > Myocastoridae > Myocastor > Myocastor coypus. Next base: position 8,592 of record PVJA010012141.1, read on the forward strand.
CTTTGCTGTGCGACCAAGGTGGTGAACTTGGTCTCCCCCAGCCCGAGGCAACACAGCTGTGACCCCTCCGCCTCGAACCTCCAGTAGCTGCAAGCTCCACAAGCCCCTTTCCTTTATAACTGCGCGGGGCTGTGGTGTCCAGTACTGACACAAGAGAACAGGCTACTACGTACCATGGCCTTAAGACATTCTCTAATTGGCAAACACTTGGTTTGTGTCCAGAAATTGCATTTTATAGATATCAAAAACAATTTAAATGAATTACTGTTTCTTATTTTTGCTATGACAGCTACGGTCTATTAAGAGACATACTCTACTACAGATTTGCTGCTGAAAACTCTAATAATGCACTTCTAAATTTGTTCTGGATGAAAAGAATTGACATGGCACTCTATTATTCGTGGCCAATGGTACCAAAATTGGGCAAATGACTTGGCAAATGATCTGCTGTCTGCTCCACTCCCAGTCGCTCTAACTCCTTCTCTCTTCATCCATCCAAAGCCATACTTCGGTCACATCTGGGAAATCTAAAAGCTACCTGTGATCCTCTTACTCTGTCCTCCCTGCCCAAGGCAGTGCCATGTGGTGGTGGTGGTGGTGGTGGGGTGTGTGTGTGTGTGTGTGTGTGTGTGTGTGTGTGTGTGTGTCTGGGAGGAGAACCTGGTGGGTGAACTGGTTTCAGCACTGTGAGATTATTTTCTGAATGCTCACGCTCCCCTGCCAGGCCTGCCCAGAACCTGTGAAGGAGACGGGTGGCTTCCCTTCCCTACCGTCTGAATCTGCGGGAGAAAGTTCTGCTGCCAAAACAGAAGTCCTATTCCATCAGAATTTCCCAGTTAGCTTTCTCTCTCTGAAAGATTCTGATTGTTGTGTTTTATTCCCTAATCAGGCTCAAGCTCGGAGGGGACTTAGGAGGGTGAGCAATACCCACCTGCCTCATGTAACATGTACTAGGGCAGCCACTTTCAATTCCTGGTATTTACCACCAATATTTACTAGGTGCTCCTACTCAACTTCTAGGAGGTCATTTTCTAGGGATCTCTCGCCTTTACAGAGTCCAGACCTGTTTGAATGGTGTTGAAAAGCTAGAGAGTGTAGTCTTCGGGAACAACTTAGAGACCTGCTGCTCGCTCGGACCTATTGCAGACCTATTCTCACCCTTAGCAAACGTGGAGTTGTGAGTGTGTTTGGTTGTATTATGTGGTGTCCGCCTGTTTCAGAAAGCGATTCAACAAGCTCTGCTCTCTGCGTGTGAGAGTGCCTGTGTTTGTACACTCTTATCAATACAGCTATTGTTAGGTTTTTGCATTTTTATTGATACCCCAGCTAGAATCAGCTAGAATAGCAGTGGGGTCTCTTTGCTGTGTGAGTTTGCCCACGGCTAGTGTGGTAGACTGCTTTTCTGTGTACTTATTGGCCACCTGAATAGCCTTGGTGAGGAGCCTCTCAGTAACTTTTGTTACGAGCTGTGATGATAGAAACCGGATCACTGGGACTACACCTTGTGATGCAGGAACGCAGGGCATGACGTTGCTGCTCTGCGCTCGCCACAGTGGGCACATCCTCACGACTGGCATGGCCAAGGCTCTGGGCCCTCGGAGCAGCCCCTGGTGGCTCATGGTCTACGCTCCATTTCTGTGCATTGGCCTCCTTTCCTTCCGGTGCCTCCCGCAAGTGGACTCACGCAGAATTTGCCCTTCTGTGGCTGGCTTATGTCACATAGCGTACTCTTCTTGAGGTTCACCCACGTCTCCGCATATGACACATTTCTGTCTGTTTTAAGGCAGCCGGGCATCCTGTACGTTCACAGCCTCTCTCTCTCCATTTGTCCATTGGGGCTACTGCAGTCATATCCACTCCATGGCCGTTGTGTGTGATGTCCTGATGGACATGAGACTTGTGACTAGGTCTTTAAGACCCATACTCAGGTTTTTTTTTTCTTGTTTCAGAACTTTTGTTTGTTTATTCGTTTGTTTTTATGGCCGGCTCAACCTGCCCTGAGGGCAGGGCTGGTGCAGCATGTGGTGCCCGGGATCGAACTGCGGTCCCTGCAACTGCCTAAGCTTTCCTAAGAAGGTGCTTTAGACCACTGTGCCATCCTTCCGGGCCCCATACTCAGTTATCTTTGATAAATATCCAGAAATGAGATCGCTGGATCTTGGAGTGGTTCTATTTTTAATTTTTCAGGAAAACCCCCACACTGTTATCCACAGCTGTTGCACCATTTGACACCCTTCCCAATCATAGGGCTCTAATACCTCCATGTTGTCCCCAACACCTGTTATTTTCTGGTTCTGTGAGTCTGTTTTATAATAATGATCCTCTGGGTAGGGATATTGCTCTGTGGCATAAGCGCCTGGCTGGCAAGAGCAAGGTCCCTCCCTAGCTTGCTAGTCTGATCCCTGATTTGGCAAAACAAAAACAAAGGCAACAACAACAAAAACAGTAATGGTCACCTGACAGGCACAAGGCCACACATCACTGTGGCCTTCATTTGTGCTTACCTGGTGGGTTGGTCGCCTTGAGTACCTTTCTGTGGACCTGTTGGCTGTTTGCATCACTTTGGGAGAAAGTGCCCGTTTGAAAAAAGCATGTGCTTGTCATTGAGTCAGAGGGGCCGCTTGTGTTTAGGCTAGTGACGTCTCATCAGTAGCGGGCTCGCAAGTGCTTTCGCTCAGTCCTCAGGCTGCCGCTCCTTCTGGCGAGTGTTTCCTGGCCACGCATGTGCATTTCAGTTCGCTGCCCTCCCACTGGCCTATTTGTATTATTTTGCCTGCTTTTTTGGCATCAGGGCCAGGAAATCACTGCCAAGGCCAGGGCTACAAAGCTTTCCGCTATGTTAGCTCCTAAGACTGTTAATGGTTTGCCTAACTCTTCAACCCATCTTGAGTTAATTTTGTCTCTGGTGTAAGCAAAGGGTCCAGTTTCATTATTTTGTCAGTGCATAGCCAATGGTTCCAGTACCACTTTTTTTTTTTTTTTTTTAATGTGTTTGGTTGTTGCAGGATCATGGACTGCATAGCTTGGACTCATGATGATCCTCCTGCTTTCAGCCTCTCCAGTGCTGGGACTACAGGCTTGCGTCACCATACTAGGTCTTGGTGGCCTGCTGAGTGTGCCTGGGGGCAGGGTTGGTGCAGCATATGGTACCAGGGCTCTCCCTGTGCTTGCCTAAGCTTGCCTAAGCAGGCAGGCACTTTAGTCTGCTGAGCTATCTCTCTGGCCCCTAGTATCGCTTGTGGGAAAGACTGCCTTATGCTCACTGCATTATTTCAAAGCTCTTGCTGAAGGTTAGTCCATGTGTGTGGCCTCCGGTCTCTCCAGAAAACAATTCTTAGCTTGGTTGATTCTTTTTTTTTTTTTTTTTTAATGGGGGAAAAAAGTATGTATTTAGAATTAGCCAGCTGGACTCAGACGAGATGATCCCAATTTTGCTGGCAACATCCAGTGCAACACAGTCAGGAGCCAGTGGAACAAATGCCTCCTTCTCTCCATCAGGCCTGGTTAAGGTATTGACTTTGGCAATGTCAATGGCATAGATTTTCTTTACAGCTTGCTTGATTTGGTGCTGACTGGCTTTGACATCCACAATGAACACGAGTGTGTTGCTGTCCTCGATCTTTTTCATGGCTGACTCTGTGGTCGGGGGACTTGATGATGGTGTAGTGGTCAAGCTTGTTTCTCCTGGGGGTGCTCTTCTGAGGATATTTGGGCTGCCTCTGGAGCCGCAGTGTCTTGGAACAGTGGAAGGTGGGCGACATTTGTATTTTCTTTTCGTGGCTCTGGATGCTTTTCAGCATGGGCTTCTTGGCCTTCAAAGCTTTTGCTTTGGCTTCAGCTTTGGGAGGGACAGGGGCTTCCTTGTTTGCCTTTGGCAACATTTTGGTAAAAAGGCTGCTTTGTTGATTCTTACTAGTACTACTACTGCTACTGCTACTACTATTACTATTACTATTGTATTTTAGGGCAGGGTCTACAGGGTGTTCAGGGTCTCACTACGAGACTGAACTCGTGGTGATCTGCCTGTTTACAGCTTCCCAAGAGCTGGGAATATAGGTGCGTGCCACAGGGCCCAGTCTCAATTGCCATCTCAAGCTGGCATGGTGGCACACGCCTGTAATACCAGCACTTGGGAGGCTGAGGCAGGAGAATCAGTGCGAATTCGAGCCCAGCCTGGGCTACAAAAGTGAGTTCAAGGCCAGCCTGAACTGCATAGACAAAAAGCAAACAAACAGATAAACGAACACCTTTCCTTCCTTCTCTCAGTTGCCATCTCAGCACGCCCTGGAGTTGGAGCCAGTAGGGCAGGCCCAGGGATCGGAACAATTATTTTTCTATTTCCCATTTTGGCTGTTTCTGCTCTGATCTCATTTCCTGCCTTCAGCTAACTTTCAGCTTAGCCTATTTGCTCTTTTTTCGCTAGTTCCAGCAGGTGTTAACCTGGGTTGTTTGTGATCTTCTTTTCAATTGTAAGCATTTCCCCCGCACCAGCTTTCCTTTCCTGCTACTGCTGCTTTTGCCGCACCTCTACATCTTTGCATATTGTGTTTCATTTTCATTTGTCTTAAGATATTTTCTAAACTCTTTTGATTTCTTCTTTGACCTGTTGAATGTTCATGAGCCTATCCTTATCCCATCTTTTAAAATTTTCTGGGTTTCCTTCTGCTATTTGTAGCTCCATCCCTTTGTGGCCAGAAAAGACATTTGGTACGACTCCAATCATATTAACTGTGTTAAACTTGCTATATGATACAACGAGTGAATTGTCCTGTCACATATTCTGTGTTTGCTTGAGGAGAATGGATGTCCTACTAATGTTGGAGAGAATTTTCTATGCATATTTCTTAGTTCTATTTTGTCTGCAATGGTGTCCAAACTCCTTGACATCCTATTGACCTGCCAAGATGATTATGCATTATTTAAAGTCAGGTTTTGACATCTGCTATTGTTATGTTGCTATCTGTCTCTGTCCAGATGGTGTGTGCACTTGCTCCCTAGAACTGAATGTATGCTGCGCACAATGTCCTTTTCAGTCACACCCTGGACCTTCCTGTAAGTTTTGTTAATGTTTTCTCCTATAATTGGGTGATTGGGTATTGAGAGACATACCCACCATTTTTCTACATCCATTATAAACGGATTTGATATTATATCATGACTTTGTCTCTTGTGGTAGCGTTGACCCCAAATCTGTTTGGTCTCTTAGAAATATGGCTACTTCTGTTCCCTCTTGGAATATCTTTCCGTCTGTTCACTTTCTATCTATGTATGTCCTTATGTTGAGATGGAAGCTTTTAAAGACAGTATAATATTTTTGTTGTTGTTTCTTAAGCCCAGTCACTCTGTCTTTCATTGGGAAGTTAAGCCATTTATATTTAAAGTAATTACCAATAAAGGACTAGCTAGTGCCATTTTGTTGTTTTCTTGTCTATTTATTTATTTTTATGGCCGGCTCAGCCCGCCCCGAGGGCAGGGCTGGCACAGCATGTGGTGCCGGGGATCGAACCGTGGTCCCTGCAGCCACCCAAGCCTTCCAAACAGGCGCCTTAGACCACTGAGCCATCCTGCCGGGCCCCCATTTTGTTGTTTTCTGTCTTGCACCATTTTGTCTTTTCTTCCTGTCTTCTCATCTTCCTTCAGGTTGCATAGATTTTTTTTTTCTTTCTGATAGTGACATAGCTGGAGTCTTTTCTCCTTTTTATGTGTATCTCTTACACATGTTTTCCATGTGATTACCCATACAAAAGCTTAAATAAAACAGTTGTAGCAGTCAGTGTGAAACAGCTCAGTTTCAGATGCATACTCCTCTGTTCTTCCATGGCTTTGTTACTGAGGTAACAAAGTACATCTTTTTGTGTTCTGTATGCATTAATATATTTTAATAGCTATTGTGACTTCTCACACTTTTCTTTCTTGTCTGTTTGAAACAAGGTTTTGCTATGGAGTTCAGGCTGGCTTCTAACTCACTATGTATCCCTGGCTGGACTTGGTACACTTCTGTCTTTTAGCTTCTTTATCAGAATTATAAGTGACTCAGGCAGTATTACCATAGTCAGCATTCTCTTATGTATTTAGCTTCACCAGCAAGCTTTACCTGTTATGTGCATTCTTGTAGCTCTCTGGTGTCTTTTGGTTTGAATGTGAAGGGCTTATTTTAGTATCTCTGGTAAGGCAGCTATAGAGACAGTGCACTTCCCAGTGTTTTGTTTATCTAGAAAAGTCTTTTTCTTTCTTTCTTTCTTTCTTTCTTTCTTTCTTTCTTTCTTTCTTTCTTTCTTTCTTTTTCTTTGTTTCCAAAGGGCAGTTTTGCCAAGCATAGGATTCTTTTGACAGTTTCTTCTCTCAGTATCCGGAATCCATGTCACCCCAGTCCTTATGGCTGGGTTTCTGCTGATCTTCTTAGGAACATCTCTCTTGTGTGAGGAGTGACTGAGAACCACAAGGAATCTTTGTATTTTTAGAAGATTTTTTTCCGGTGCAGGACAGTCCCATGAGTCCCTTGCAAAATATTCCCTTTTCCTTTGGACACCTGCACCCCGAAGGCCGAGAGGTCCTCCTTCAGTGCGGCTCTTCCGGTGCTCTGTGCGGGCTGCCTCTGGATCTGGGGTTGACTCAAAACGTTGATCTTTCTTGGTTATTCTGGCTGTGGGACTGGCTGGAGGTGGCACAGCATCAAAGCCAGGGCATGAGGTGCCTGAGGGCCCAACGGCATGCGTTTCCATCCTGCTCCTCCTCGGCACCCCTCTCGACAGCAGCAGTCGCTGCTTTTTACCTCAGAGACACTCACCACAGAGAGCTTTCGGAGCTGTTGTTGGAAGGGGCAAGCACAGTGGGCTCCGTGGGTCTGAGCTCAGGGGAAGAGCTCAGAGGGGCATTCACCACTGTGTGGCTTTTATTCCAATGCATTTTAAAAATTTGAACATTTCTTTTCATCCCATCTCAAGTACAGTGAACTATTTTTTAAAATTTCATTTATTTTGCTGCTTTTAAAATTCTGTTTAAAATAATAATAATAACAACAACAATAATAATAATTGGGGGGCTTGCCAGATAGCTCAGTTGGATAAAGCACATGATTTGGCACAGTCTCTCATGTGCTGGGGACTGCAGTTTGCTCTCCACCCTCACAACCCTCACACAGAGCATGAGACCTGCCCTTAAGGCAGCCACAGCCAGCCAAAACAAATAATTGGGGGGCTTTCAGCTTAGCTCTGTGGCTTAAGCGCTTGTGCCGGCAATCCAGGTCAGGCACAGAGGATGGTGGTTCGATCCCCAGACCTACCCTTAAGGCAACCTGAAGTAGCAAATAAATAAATAAATAAATAAATAAAATATATATATGTATATATGTATATATATGTATATATATAAATGTATATATTTTTTCTTTGTTTTTAAGTTCATTGTAGTTGTAGTTCACTGGACTTCTTAAGTCAGAATGCCATGTGCTTGCCCAGATTAGGGGAAAATTCAGCCATCATTTATTCAGATAACTTATTTACCTCTGGGGACTGAATAGAACTGGGCAAAGAGCTCTGGACTAAAACACCTGCAAGCAGGCACAGGGGCTGAGGGTTCGATTCCCAGGCCTGCGGTGCTGGCCCCGCCCTGGGGGCACACGGAGACTCAATTGACACTGGGCATGGTGGTGCGCTCCTGTAATCCCAGCTCTTGCGAGGCTGCCAACAGGCAGATCACTACGAGTCTGATCTAGTAGTGAGACACGGAACACCCTGCAGACCCTTCTCTAAAAAATACAGGAACAAAAAAAAAAGAAGATCTGGGGACCAAACCTAGCATCTTCATACCGAGTTACAGGTGTGTGACTGGGATTACAGGCGTGTGCCACCACATCCAGCTGTGCTTCTTTTTGAGAGAAGGTCTTGTCGCTGTGTAGCCCAGGCTGGCCTTGGACTCACTGTGTAGGCCAAGCGGGCAGGGAGCTGTCAGTCATCCTGCCCCCTGCCTCCCAGTCCTGAGTGGGGCTATGGAGGTGGGCCGCCGCACCGGCTGCGTAGTGCTGGCGTTAATTCTGCTGTTGGCTTCCCTGAGTCCTTCGCCCTTTCTTCTTGCTTTTTTATTCACCTTTGCTTTTTCTTTTTTCTCCCTTGACTGGATAATTTCAAGTGCTCTGTCTTTAAGTTTCCTGATTTGTGTTCTATGTCATCAAATCTGTTGGATTTCTCTAGTGAATTTTTTTTTTTTTTGTTATGGTATTTTTCAGCTTCAAATTTTCTCTTTGGTTCACTCCTGGTATTTTCTCTTTGTGGATATGGACTAAATATTAAATAATATTTCTTTTATCAAGTGTGATAAGGCAGTTTTGGTTCAGTCAAAAATTATAGACCCATTAAACAGCTGACTGTTGTTAGATTTGCAGTTGTGTATTTGACAAGGAACTTATATCTAGAATATACAAAGAGCACTTCAAAAATTTTTTTGTATTTTTGGGAGAGGGTCTACAGGGTGTTCAGGGTCTCACTACTAGATCGGACTCATAGTGATCTGCCTGCTTACAGCCTCCTAAGAGCTGGGATCACAGGCTCGCACCTCCAAGTCCAATCTACTTCAATTTAATATCAAGGAAAAACCTCATTTTAAACAGCAGAGGATATGAATAGACATTTCTCCTAAGAAGCTATGCCAGCAGCTGGCTCCTGGGAGGATGCCCAGCCTCAGTCCTTGGGAACAATGCAAATAAAATCACAAAGAGATGGTACTTCCGGAGCACCTGGGTGATTTTGGAAGGCAGGTAATGGATGCTGGCAAAATGTGGAGAGGCTGCGTCTACTCCCATTCCGGCTGGGCACCTAAACTGGGTTTACCGCAGGAGCCGGACAGTACACTTCTAGAGTAGGGAACACTTCTCAGGAGCAGAGCCGGGGTGGCGCGGCTGCCAGTTCATTTTGAGTGCTTTTCTGATTATGAAAATGTTTTCAGTTTGGATCCTGGTGATGGTTCTGCAGTTCTAGATGTCCTAAATGCCATGGACTGGGCGTGTTAAAAGAGAGGTTTTATGTAACATGTATCTCACGAAAAATTGATTTTAAAAGCCATACTATGGGGAAGTGCTTGGTCAGTTTCCCAGGCCCGCTTCCTGTTTCCAGCGGCACAGCCATTTTTCTGTCTGTCTCCTCAGGAAAGAAGGGTGGGCTCGCCTCTGGTGCCCTTGCCTGGAGTGTGGCCCTGGGCTTACTCCATGGTGGGTAGGTCTCAGCCTCCCCACACGGGGGGTCCTGACCTGAGACTCCTGTCCTTTTCACCCTGACGGCACCCAAAAGGAAGCTCAGATTCACTGGGGTGGAGAAAGCTGCACCCTTGGTGGTGTTGCCGCTGTCCCCTGGCCCTGTGACACAGTCTCCTGCCCCAGAGACAGGAGCCTTTAAGAAGATGTTTTCCCTGCACTTTCACAGGGTTGCAGTTGGTGCTGGCTGATGAGCTGTCCGAGTAGGCCAGTGACCTCGTTCTCAGAGAACAGCAGCGATTTTGCATCTTTGCTGATGCAGTGCAGAGCCCCTCCCTTTGCCCCGCCTTGTACCCTCACAGCTCCACCCTTGCCTCCGACCTCTTTCCACATTCCCCATGTGAGCGCGGCTTTGTTTGCATGCATTTCGGAAGCCACGTTCGTTCCTCATCCTGGTCACCCACACTGTGTACTGCTGTGAGATGACAGCGGCTTTTAATTGTGGATGAGCTTGGTGTCGGTCTCCCCATGTGCGGAACCTGAGTCCCCAAAGAGCAGGCATTTCTACTTGGCCGGCCCCTGTGTTTAAAGCACACCTGGCAGAAGAATAGATACATGACGACCCATCTTGGAACGCATCGATATATATTTCAGATCCAATATCTCTTTCTGGAGAATTTGTCTCCCACCAGAATGTGAGTGGGCTTCGAGCTTATCATCATGAGTGAAATTTATGTTCTGGGATCTGTGAGGGTGTTGCTATTTTTACTCTGGAAGAAAGGCGACATGCCTCTGTCGCTGTAAGCGAGGCGTTGACAGTCAGCGATGTTGCCTGCGGAGGCTCCCGTCACACAGTGCCCCTTGGTGCTCCCGGCTCACACTGCTGTCTCAGAAGGTACACCCCAGATGCCTCTTCCCCACTCTGCTCCACGGCAGGTAGAACAGCCCGGCAGGAGCACCACCACAGAACAGCTGGGGGGTGGCCGTGGCCCCGATGGCCATCACAGAAGTCTCCCTACAGGACAGCTGGGGCAGGGAGGACATTATCTTGAGTGAAGTGGGGTGGGCTGATGAGCAATTCCAGTGGCTGGACACCCCCCACACCAGGGTCACCTGCGCTCTGAGGTGGACACGCTCAGGCCCTGGCCTGGGAACATCATCTATAGGAGAATGGGGCCTGGGGATGTGGGGTGAGCAGACCCGCCCAGGGCCCCCAAGTCCAGCATGGATCACCACACGGAGTGGTGGGGAGGACTCATCGGAGCAGGTCTTCTGGCCACACAAGATGAGTTGTAGTGTTGGGGTGACAACCAGCCAAGCTGGGTGGGTGGCATACCCTGGAATCCTGGCAGTCCAGGAGGCTGAGGCGGGCTGAGGCATGTGAGGTACATCATGAATTCAAGCGCAGCCTTAGCGATTTAGCAAGACGCCATCTTGAAATATAAAATAAAAAAGGGTCTAGGAATTCAGCTCAGTGTGCAGGTCCTGAGCAAGTTGTACGGGCCCATAATGTGGGAGGAGAGATGGCCAAAATATAAACGCCAATGTCATCCCCACCAACCAACACCTGGCACAAGTAGAAAACAGGCTTTACAACCTGTTGGGCTAAGGATTTCTGCCTCTCAGATGACAATTCAAGCTCGAGGTTTCGGGTGAAGGTTAGGGAGATTTCCTGTTCTCACTTGTCTACAAATGACAGAAGTCCTTTCTCCGCTCAGCGTTGGCGTTTCCGGCCGGTGTACTGCAACATGTTAAGCTCTATGACAGGAGCAAGAAGAGCTTTTCTAGTCAGAGCCACTGCAGGGCTTGAGGCCGCCGTGGGCCGCAGCCCCATAGCTGTGGGCTCGCTCACTGCTAGGCTTCAGCTCAACAAGGAGGGGAGCTCTCCATAGGGGTGCACAGAGGTGGCTGGGGTCTTCTCCCTTCCTGGCCATCCAGACACCCAGTCCTACAGGGGAATGATTGAAATTGCATGCTTTGGTAAACCTGGGCATTCGAGCACAGCATCGTCACAGTGACTTCTGCTTGCCCCAAATACGCAAACAAGATGCGCTGCTCCCAAATGCATAAATCTGTTGTTGCTTTTGTTCCGACTCAGGCCTCGAACTTGCTGTTTCCTGTGTGTGAACAAAGGGCATTCAGAGAAAGGTGCTGACCACCCAGAAGCGCCCAGCGCCCTGTGGCCAGGAGCTGCTCCTTCTAGAGGGAGGAGCAGAGAGCCTACCACTATGTGGAGTCCTGAAGGGCACTCACGAGTCACTACTTCAACCAGAAAGAGGAGCGATTCTTAACGAATCTTCAGGCACACAGTTCCTGCGCTTCTTTAAAATTTCTAAGCATTTAGGAAAATTAAATTGATTCCGCAGGTAAATCTAATTCATTTCATATGAGAACGCACCTTTCATTTTGGTTCATATGTAATAGGAGCTCAACAAGATATTCTGTTCATTTATGCCAGAAATCATGTTAAGCATGAATCTTTAAATTCCTTTTAAATGTCATAATCAGTTATATAAAAGCGGATCTGGTATAACAATGATTTGTTCTTGAGCCAACATTCTTAGGGTTTTGCTCCAGAGAAAGAAATAAAAGGGGACCTTAAAGCAGGACCCCTGCAGTCATCGTGGACACTGTTGCTTGCAGAACTTCACCCCCCTTGAAGGAAGTCAGGGCGGTGAACCCAGGTGATGAGTGTACCAGTGAATGAGCGCAACAGGGGCATTCGACTGAATTTTTTCCGTACCTCACTGCCTGAGGAGATCTTTCTACAAATTTGGTTTCAATTGGGTCATTATCAGAGAAGAAAAATATTTCAATTGGCATTTTACCATTTGTACTAGCTTGTGTTCTGCAAATGTTAACTTTCTCTGGAGACTTAACCATTTTTATTCCCAACAAAATTTTCTTACATTTCTCATCAGCTAGGTCCCAAAATAAAAACTTAGAAAGGCGCAGAAGAAAAGCAACAGAGCCCAAAGTTATTCTCCAAATCAGCTTATAATTTGATACAGACCAACTCTTTGAAATACATAAGAACATAAAGTGCTACCTCTAATATATACATAAAACCTTTCTCCATAGCAATATAAAAGCTTTAGGGTTTAATACACTTTGGAGAGGGCAAGTCTGGCTGTTTCCTTCTGTCTTGTTCATTTAAACTATGTTTCCTATCAGCGGTGCTTTCTCAGAGCCTTAGGGTATGTCGGCAATATGAATCGCAAATCTGCGTCCGTCTTTCAGGCTGACCAGGGCTTCTTCTCCTGCCGGGAGGCTGAGTCTCACGGCGCTCTGGGTTGCTTTGTCCTCCAGCAAGACTTGGATGTGCTGCATGGGAGAAATGTTTAAAAGGAAAAGATGAGCGAAAACTCCAGACACTGCCACTTGAGCTCATCTCCTATGTCCTTGTCCCAGGGTGTGTGCCTGCTTCCCTGCTAGGGGAGCCGCTCTTCTCAGTGGATGCTCCAGGTTTGGAGGTGATGATGCCACAGAATGCTGTGGCTCTAAGGTGGGGCAGGAGAGGGCGAGAGGCGAGGAGTAGGCTGCCTGCAGCAGGTATGGAGAGCACGGAGCAGCCATGCGCACCTGGGGAGCACTAGGGAGATGGCCACCGGTCTTACGTGGTGGCCTCCCACGTGGACCCTGAGCCCTGCCTTCTCACAGCTCCCTGGAGCTGATGTGGGCCTCCCCGCACCACGTTGCCACCAAGACTGTCCAGCTCGACATACGCAGGGGCGGAACGCAGCAGCCAGTGACACGGACCAGAGTGATGCTCCCTTAGGAAGCAATGGATCACAGACTCACAGCTTCTGGTCCGCCTCCTGCCACTCTCCCTTAACCTGCCCGGGGAGCAGGAACAATCGTGACCCTGCCCTGGCTCTGGGAGAACTGAGAAAACCTGCTAAGGCTGGCACGTGGGAACGTTAAACCCAACGGAAATGTATTTCCTCGGTCTGTTTTTTTTTTTAAATAATTTTTTATTTTATTTTATTTTTCTTGTTTCAGAAATTTTGTTTGTTTATTTATTTTTATGGCCGGCTCAGCCTCCCCTGAGGGCAGGGCTGGCACAGCATGTGGTGCCAGGGATTGAACCGCGGTCCCTGCAGCTGCCCAAGCTTTCCTAAGCAGGCGCTTTAGACCACTGAGCCATTCTGCCGGGCCCTTCCTCGGTCTGTTTTCATCAGTCAATCTTCCATAAGCTGATATATTTTGGCAAGGATTCTCAGGATGTAACGCTGGTGTCAAGATTCATCAAAATATGTTTTTCTCTCTCCAGATTCAACAATGACCTCACCAGTCAATGAAAAGACATTTTTCTTTTTTTTTTACATTGTTCTAAAGCAGTGGTTCTCAACCTTTCTAATGCTGTGACCCCACAATATAGTTCCTCATGTTGCGGTGACCCCAAACCAAAAACTAATTTTGGTGGATACTTCAAAACTGTAATTCCAAATAAATAACATTTGCCGATGGCTTTAGGCAACCCCTGTGTTTTGGTCGTTCGACCCCCACCGGGGTTGCGACCCACAAGTTGAGAACCACTGTAAGGACACTTTCGTGTCCTCCTGCTTGGAACGTGGCCCCGGGTGATGGATGTGGCGCTGACAGAGCTGAACGTGGACTGCAGCTGTCACCTAGGCATGGGGCAGCACTAAGTGCTCCGAGGAGGACCCATCGCGGCTGCGCCGGGCCCGAGGCGCTGACTCGGGATGAACGCGGATGGGACGCAGAGGGGGCTTTGCACTGATGACGAGGGAAAGCAGGCAGTGGGAGGCAGCGCTTCTGGGGTGGTAGCCTGTCATTAGAGCTAATTCAGCAGGCCTAACGGAACGCAGTGTACTGAATTAATCTCTACTGCATATTACCTTGGATTATTGGTCAGTCACACACTCGTATTGCTTTAGCATGTAGTTCCAAGTAGTCAGTGTTTTCTGTCTTGTCGCTAATTAAGTGGAGGTCAAACCCCACTGTAATGAACTTCAGAGGAGCTGGGGGCTGGGTGGAGTGTGATAGGGAGAGGTGTGTTGGGAAGTTCCCTGGAGGACTAACAATTCCGAGTGCCTCTCACATGCCCACTACATTCTGAGGCATTTCTAAGCCTTTTACAATGTTTATGTGAACAGCGGTCCTATGGAATCGCATACTATCCCCTTGAATTAAGCAACTTCCTGTGGGTCTCAGCCAGTAGATGGAAGAGGTGGAATTTGATCCCAGGAATCTATATGTGAGAACTGCCCACTTAGCTGACTCCAAGTCACTGATTTGGGTTTGGGGATTAAGCTCTTGGCAGAGCACTCTCAGGAGAGAAAGGATGCTGGGAGGAGTTCTGTGGGAGAATGAGGGTGCCTTGGAAAGAGTATTCAACCACTCTGAGAGCCTCAGTTATGCCATCTGTGAAATGGGTCTGAGAATCAGGGGTGCTATGCTGCCTAGAGGCCTGGCCCACTTGGACTTGGAGCCTCTCTCCACCCCCAAATGCCTGCGGCTGACAGGGTAAAATTCAAGGTCACCTCGCTGACCAAGGAGCATATAAAATTGACCAAGACACTCCACTTGGACGAGCTTGGAAATGCCCGTGTATGTGTGTGTGTGTGTGTGTGTGTGTGTGTGTGTGTGTCCTGGTTTCTACCTTATTGCCCGTGGCATTGTCCACCAGGAAGCCAAGGACCCAGAGGATCATGCTGCTCATATCCATGGGACCCAGGCAGTGGCTCCTGGATTCCAGTGTCACCCGCAGCTGGCCAGTGCCTGGATGGAGGGAGAGATCTAGAGGGTGGATGAGGGCCTGGGCTGGCAGGGTGAGAGACCGGTCATCTGGCAGTGCCTCCCTGAGGTGCCCCGTGTCCTCCTCTTCCTCTTCCTCCAGGCATGACTGAAATATGTGAGTCACATATTCCAAAAGCAGCAAGTGGAACAGATGCCAGGAGCCTGCACAGAAACAGCAAGCGGGAGTGAGTGTGCTGGTGGGTGGCAGGCGAGGGGTAGTGAAGAAACCCGGGGCAGGCCTTTCTGAGGCTGAACATCGGCCCGGAGGCTGGCCTGGGGGTGGGTGGGGTGCTCAGGTGAGGGCCGTTGCTCCTGCAGTGGGGCACACCCAGGACCATGACAGCGTGAGCTGGAGGAAGCGGATCCCACAGGCCCTGGGTACTGTTCCCAGAGCGGGATCTGCCTCTTCCCATCCAGAAAGGAGATGGCCCTCGATACTTGCGCTAGAGACCCAGCGGGAGCTCTGCACCACGGCAGTCGCTCACGGATAAATTCTAAATGAAGGCAAAACTGTGTCTCTGACACAGTGTTATCCAGCTTGTCTTGTGAAGGTGGGTGTTACACAGATGTCGCAGTTGGAGCCAAGGAGAACGCAGAGCACCAGACGCGGGAGGCTGGGAGCGGAGGAGGCATGAAAGTGCACACCGAAGCGGGCAGCTTTG
Source organism: Myocastor coypus (assembly GCA_004027025.1). NCBI lineage: Eukaryota > Metazoa > Chordata > Mammalia > Rodentia > Myocastoridae > Myocastor > Myocastor coypus. The sequence continues at coordinate 24,201 of PVJA010012141.1, forward strand.
TCCTCAGCGGTCACCAGTTGTGCCCGCCGGACACATGCGCTTTGCCCTTCTGTGCCTGAGATGCACCTTTGAGGACAGCAGGCTGTCCCTCTGCCAGTGGCATCCTGGCGCGCGTGCAGGAGGAAAGCGGTGCTCAGTCTTTTTCGCCCGCAGCCAGGGCCTCAGCACTGAGCCACATCCTTAGCACTTTTTAAATCTTTTGTTGAGAGCTAGAATCTTGCCAAGTCTCTCAGTTGCCCAGGCTGGGCTTGCAATTACTGCGCTCCTGTCTCAGCCTCCTGCATATGGGAGTTCCAGGAGTGTGCCCCCAGGCCCAGGCTGCAGGTTATCTTTGCAGAGCTGTTATACATGAGCTCTGCACTGCCTCTCTGCCCCAGAAAAGCATCAGCATGCAGCCTGGCCCGCTTGGCCCTCATGAGGGAGCAGGGCCTCGTTACAAGCCAGGGTTCGCGGTGTGGCTGCAGGTCTGACCTGACAGGGCCTGCTTCCCTGCCTGGGCCTGGCTGCAACCTTGTAGTACTCTGGGCCGGAGGATGCCTGCCTTGAGTGCAAACCAGCAGGTGGAGGCCGCACCTGCCTTTACTGCTGCAGGCCCAGGGAAGGCGCCTGGGACACCGTGAAAGTGTCTGTCGAATGGATGAGTCATTCGAGGAAGCTGCAAAAGTCCTTTTCTTGCTGCATCTTCATTGAGGACATGACTTTCCTTGATGGAGGAAGACCAGCTACTGACCAGGAGCTCTGCAAAGTGTGCTGCTGCCAAGATAAATACGGCTGGGCCAAGGAACCTGGCTCCTTGTTTCTGTGGCCTTTCAGTGCTTTTTTCTTTTCCTTTTTTTTTGGTGGGACCAGGGTTCGACCTCACAACCTTGCGCTTGCTAGGCAGGCACTTGTGCTGCAGAGCTATCTCCGCAGCCCCTTCAGTGCTTTTCTTAAAGCCTCACAAAGTGTGTAACTCAAAGGCAAGGCCCGGCTTCCTATGTGTCAGCCACGATGCAGCAAGGGGTTGAATACGCCATTGCCTTGTCATTTTCATAAAAAGAGGGGCTGGGGATGTGGCTCAGTAGCACAGTGGCCTGCTGGCAAGCCTAAGGTCCTGGGTTCAATTCCGGGTACCACCCCTAAGGGGACTGTAGTTTTGCGTGGTTTCCTATATTTACGTTGCATAGAAAGATCAGTAGAAGATGTGTGGGTTCTGGAAGTCTGTCCCTCTGTCCCTCCTTCTCTTCCTTCTTTGTCTCCTCTTTCCTTCTCCTGCTCCCCTTCCTCCTTCCATTCTTACCTCTTCCTGCACTGAGAATCAAATGCAGAGCCCTCAACATAAGGACGTCTCTACCTCAAGGTATCTCCCTGGTCCTTTCATAACACTGAGGCGTGGGAGAACTATATGGTGCATGCTTACATTTTTTAAAATTAGTAAAAGACACAGCCGCGCCAGCTCCTTCAAAGCTCTCCCCTCACTCAGAGCACAGGCCTATGCCCTCCTCGTCCTCACCACTTGCTGAAGCAACTCCGGACTCCTCTTTCCTGAGTTTCTTCAGCCGTGCTGTGTGGCTGCCTTGATGTCCTGAATCCATTCAAACCACGGACCTTCCATGGTCATTCCGGCTTTGGGGAAGAGCCGGAAGTCCCACGGCACCCCACGGGCTGACTGAGGTGGAGGAGGATGCTCTGTCACGGGTTTCCGGGTGACCTTTAGCAGTAGCATTCACTGTATTTTTTTTTTTTTATGTCTCCTCCTAAAGACACTCACATGCACAGGGCAGGATACATAACAACCTTAAAGTCTCCGACTCACCAAAGCTGTTCCTGTGGCAGAGGGTCATGGCTTTGCTCACGGCAGTGAGAAGGAAATTCCACTTCAGCTGGAAGCTGGCGGCCAGTTTCATAAACTCCTCCTTGCTTTTGCTTGGCTGTTACAGTTTTTTTTTTTGTAAGAAAAATAAATGCTGGTATTAATGATGAAATCTAGAAGAGTAACAGTTCCTCCCAGCTCCTTATTTCTGGCTTCTTTACCTGCCCCACAGGCCCCTAGGTCAGAGGGCAGCGCCTCTGGAAACCACTTTCTGCCCAGATATACTCCATTAAATTCACCTTGTCTAGGAGATTTCTGTCACTAAGTGCCACAGACGTGCTGTGCATCAACCATACTGAGGTCACTAGAGACAGGTGAGCTGGAGTCATCAGGGGAGACCTGCAGGAGGCGCCTGAGAGAACTCGAGTGGACGATCAAGCGAGTGGCAGCTGTGGCAGGGAGGATTCGGGCAGGCTGTGCTGGGCGTGCAAGGTCAGGAGGCGGGGCCGGGCCCTGAAGACCCTGGCTGTGCCTAAGCACTGCTACATCCTCCAAGAGTGCCACCCGCAGAAGGGACAGATCAGGTTGCCTTGCACACTTTGGGCCATGGCAAACCCGTGTCTGGTGTTTGTGCATAACTAAAAGTGTCTCTTCCTTTTGAAAAACCCCATACAAATGACTCGTGACACTGCTATGGGACCCGGTGAGGGTGGAGGGCGTCCTCTCGGACCAGCCGCTCTGTCTGTGGCGTTGGCAGCTTCACCGTCTCTAGCCCATGTCCGATTTCCACCACAGCTCTGGCTGCGGGCAGCAGGTCAAACTAACTCTCCGGCATGCCTATATAACCATAAATAAAGCAGCACAGGACCCCACAACAAGGAAGGCTGCTTCTCTGAGAAGATACCGCCCTGGCCACTGCACCCTGTAAGCAACTTCAGGACAGGAAGGTCCTTGTCCCTGTGTCCTGCAGAGTGAGGTCCTCTGGCGGTCAGTGAGGCACTGACTTAGGTGCTGACCAGCAAGAGGCTGCTCCGTGACAACCCATGGCCAAGCTTGAGGTGCTGCCGGCCGTGAGGTGCTATGATGCCCAAGCACGTGTGTTCCATGAGTCCCCAGAGCCTGCGCCAGGGTCTCTGTTTATGACCTGTGGACCCCCCACTGTTGAGCACTGGGTGTCTCCGGTAGAGATTGAAAGCCTGGCCAGAAGAGAGCAAGCGCCCTTTTCGCTGCTCCCCTTCTGCCCCGGTGGACACCTTCTCACATGGTGGGACTGTCCTGGGCTTCAGGTGACACGAACTCTCTCTGCTGCTTCTCACCATGCTGGGGCTCTAACAAGACCCTACTCCAGCAGGTGAAGGTTGGGGGTGGGGACTTGGGGAGAGCTTCCAGGATCCTTCCAAAGGGCTCCCGGGGCAGCAGCTAAGGGCAACAGCACCTCTCCAAGCACGAGTGTCCTGCAGCGAGACAGCAACCGTGGGCACCAGGCACCGAGGGCAACGCTCTCCCCAGCCACTGTCTCCCCACCGCGAGGCACTGCCTGCTCCTCCTCTGAGAGGAATGCATAGGCCAAGGACAGTGAGAAACTCGGGACCAAGCTGGCTGCCCTCTCCCGCTGTAGCCCACAGTCAGACGCTAGCAATGGAAGATGTTCGTTACCTCTGACAAGCCCAAGGCCTGGAGGAAAGGTGTGAGTGTTTTGTTGACAAAGGTCTGGCTTGCTTTTTCTTTTCTTTCTTTCTTTTTAAATCAGAGAGGATGCTTTGCATAGCAAGCCTTTCAGAGGCTCACACAAAGAGAGCATCTGTCTAACCGCCCGGCAGGGGCACCCTGCAGAGCTGATGGTGGAGTCCTGGGCAGCACGGTGGGCGTGGCTCCCCAACTGGACAGGCCGTGGCCTGCTTGGAGCAGGACTGGCACAGCAGCCCCAGGGGGCTCATGCTTGCAGAAGCGGGGGGCGGGGGGGCTGATGGAGGTTCCAGATCAAGGGACACACCATAATACCAGTCCCTATCAGTGATGCGGAAGTCCTGTAGTTACCAATTGGATAAATGTCTCCTCAGTGGTGCATTTTCAAATGTGTCACTGCGGTTTAAACTCAGACTGGCATAAATAAGGAGGAATAAACACCACCCAGAGTCTGCTGTGGTTATAATCCACACACCCCCCCCCCCCCCCCCCCCCCCCCCCCCCCCCGCCCCAGCATTGAGCTCAGGGCCTTGCGCTTGTGCCCCCGAGCCATATTCCTAGCCCTACGGTCGGTCGTTATTTTTCAGGAATTAAAGAGCGGAAGCAGACACCCCTGCTCCTTCCCAGGAGCTTCTCTTGTTTGGAAGAGCCCCAATTCCTTGCAGTCTTCACAGATCTAGTCAATATTTTTGCTCATTCTTCTTGATTAGGAGCTCAGGGATATGGACCAGGTCATACTGAGAGGGACAGGGAGGTGGCTGCAACTCAGCCAGAGGACAAACACGCAAAGCCGTGTGCTGAACCCTGGGGCCCTGGGGCCCTGGGTCCCTGGGTTCCTGGGGCTTGGCTCTGCACCCTGGAGTTGTCCTTGTTCTCTGTACAAACCCCTCTGGCCGGGGCTCACCGCTCTTCCCGTCTCTCCCAAGCACCTGTGCCATCTCTGCTGGGTTCTATCCCAGGCACCCTCCCCACCCCAGGCCCAGCTGCAGTCCTCTGCAAGGCCTCAGAGTGCAGCAGCTGTTGGGGGCTGCGCTGCCTTGCTTGGGTTTCGCCCTAGTTTGAGCCCTTCCCTCGAGCCTCCCCCCCAACATGGCCTGTCCTGGATCTTTAAGGTTGACTCCGTGCAGGGGGATGTGAACCAGCTCGGACCCTAGGGAAGTGATCCCCACAAGGCAGCTGCCCACGGGGCCAGAGACATGCTCAGCTGCACCCCAGCCATCTTTGGGGGATCTTTTGGTTTTGTGCTTGCGGCTCTGAGGATAGAACCTGAGGCCTCATGCATGCCGGACAAGTGCTCCACAGCTGAGCCACATCCCAGCACATCTCTGAGTTTCTGAACTCAAGGTTCACTTTACTGGAATGTGTCTGCAAAGCCCCAGGCAGACCCCCGTCTCCAGGCTGACCCTGATTCTTTCCCAAGTCCCACGCTGCACACACATGTTCATATACACACACATGCATGCACACGCACACACACAAGCACACACACACACATATTCCACTTGTGCTTACCCAAACATGTAGCCACATGTACACACTCACCCCTAGCACACTCACACCCCACAGGCACACTCACCTGCGCTCATAAGCTCACCCACACACATGTACACGCACCCTCGTCACGTCCCCTCACACGGATTCTCCACCTTGCCAGTTAGGCACGGATTCCCTGTCCCAACGCCCAGACCATCCTGGAAACTTGGAGCTTCTTTCTCACAGCCCTGGGACAGAGGAGGGCTCAAAGGAATTCTGGGATGTCCCACATCAGGGCTGGGCTGGCACCTCGCGGTCACCTCGTTTGGAGTTCTATGGGCGAGGAATGGGCCCTAGGACTTGATTTAGCCAGAATGATCAATACCCAGTTTTTCTGTAAAAAGTCATAGTTATGTACCTGGAAGACAAATGCTTGGAGATTTGAAGACAGACAATTCAGGAAGACCCCGAGATCTGCTGATGTTCCCAGCAAAGAAATTAAACAGCTTAAACCTACGAAAACAAACACACACATACACAAACACAAATGGAGAGGACCAAAAGATCTCAGACCTCCTTCCTGTGTGGATGTCGGTCTCCTAGGTAACCAAGGATGCAACAGCACCTCAGAGGGATTCCCCAAGGCCGCAGCTAGCCTGGCTGCACAAAGCATTTGTCACCTCTGTGGCTGTCAGGTTGGGCCACATGTCCGAGCCCAGCCACCTGTTCATGGGCAGACATGACCTCACCTGTCCTTGACATTTTCACAAACAGGTTCAGCTATCAATGCCATTTCAGCACTGGGGACATCAAAGCCAAGGAGTATTTTGCTTGGGTCACGCACTCTATCAGGGGCAGGTGCGTGACACCAGGTCTGGCTCCTCCACCTGCACTGGGTGTGTGGAGGGGGAATGCCCAGCTCTGAGGCCTGCTGCCTGGGAAGCAGTTTAGAGACCTGGGGGATGTGGGGACCCCGACTGAGGCCGGGTCCAGTGTCACCTGGCCTTGGCACCCAGTACCTGCAGCAGCCGTCAGGCCGCTGCCCTCCTGCCAAAATCTGCAGCTGCCTAACGAGCAAGGGAGCCCTAGGCAGCCAGTAGGCAGTGTGGGGCCACCTGGGGCCTTGTGCTGGGGCCAGAGCAGCGACCTGGGGTCTCCTGGGAGCTGATACCTGCGCAAGGCATCTCTAGGGCTCCCACCAACCAGGAGACTGAGGAGTTTGCGAGAAGTTCCGCCAGAAGTTTGCACCAGCCTTCATGCCACTGGGCTGGGGACAGGGGATTGAGGACGTGGGAGTTTGGGCTGGGAGAGTCAGAGTGACACGGACCAGGGACAGGATGGTGGCAGAGTCCACTTAGCATGTGTGGGTGCATTTCAGTATTTTATCTTTTTTATTTTGTACAAAGTCTCACTATGTAGCTTAGACTCATAGTGATCCTCCTGTTTCCTGCCTCCCAAGTGCTGGGATTACAGGCACGGTCACCGCACCTGGACTCCATCGCTGGCTCAGCGAGGTCGAGAGCGGGGCCAGCTGGGCAGGCTGGGCCAGGAACCGAACCCTGGCCCCTGCACTTCCCTAAGCAAGTGCTTAGTCTGCTGAGCTGCACCGTTGGCCCTCATTTCAGTATTTTAAAAGAATTTGTTGTTGTTCGTTTATTATTATTATTATTGTTGTTATTATTATTATTATTGTTATTATTATTTTGAGACAGTCTCCAAAACCATGCCAGCGCCATGCTGAGCAACCTCTGACCGAGCTCACAGAGAGCAATGTTGTGCTCTGGTGAGAGGACCAGGAAGGGGGCCTTGCCCTCCCAAGGAGAAGGAACCTACCGGATCTCCCTCCGCGCACACACACAGGCGCCTGGCGCCCACAGTGCCCCTGGTGCCCGTGGTCTGCAGCTGGGGGAGGGGCTGTCACTTTCCCTGAGCCACTCAGGTTCTTTTCTCTGCACCCCCCACCAAGAGGCATTGCACATCCGCCAGAGGCCATGCTCTTCGCAGAAGGAAGACTTCCTCTTCCAAGACCATCAGACTTGTCAGGGAGCAAATGGCAAGCGGGCCTCTGCGATTCATTATCACCTGCCTGCGGAGCAGAGCAAGGTGATACAAAGCTCCCTGGGAACCCTGTGGTGTAAAAACGAACTCCATGCAGCCTCAGCAGCGGCAGCCCGGCCAGGCACAGAGCCAGGTGGGTCCAATTCCTACGCCATAGAAGGGATACTTGAATGTACATTTACAGGAGGACAGAGAAAAGGAGCCCTGCTGAGCGGCAGCCCTGGGCACGCAGTGATCGCAGACTGCACTCTGTCGTGCACCTGGCAAAAACGCAGCAGCAAGATCTCTGGGAAGGGCCTGGAAGCCAGGGCCACAGGGCCGCGGGGTGCTCCCCAGGACACTGTCGCTCTGCCAGGAAGTCCAATCAGAGCTCACGTGTAGCACAGCCAAGAGCACACGGAACTGGCCCAGATCGAGAAATCGGCTGCGATGCCCATGCTAGTGCCCAGGAGATGCCCAAGCCCCACTCCGGGACGGCACAGGAGGGAGATTACATTTCATCTCCGGGTGGCTCTCAGCGTCCTCTGTGGCTCCGAGGTCACCTTCCAGGGGCTGCAGCGGGATGTCCAAGGCGCCCTGGTTGATGATGGCGTGGAGGTCCAGCTGCAGGAGCCTGACTTTCCTACAGTTTTTCAGCATCATCCTCACGGTCTAAAAAAAGCGAGGGAAGCACCTTGATTACTCATGCCGCCGCCCCTACGGTGGCCCACCCTGCCCCTTCACATGACCAAGAGTTTGTCACTGTCACTAAGGAGAAACAGGATTTTTTTTTTGACAGGGTCTTACTATGCAGTTCAGACTGACCTTGAGCTCACTTTTGTAGCCCAGGCTGGTCTTGAACTCACACTGATTCTCCTGCCTCAGCCTCCCAAGTGTTGGGATTACAGGCATGCACCCGCTGCCACTCCTGGCTTGAGAAACAGCATTTGAATGGGATCTTCTACACAGCATCTCAGCCTGCACCAGATTGTCCCCCTCCAGCCTGGTCCTGCTGCCTGGCAGTGCCATTGGGCTGGGGGCACCACAGCTTTCCCTCCCTTCCTTCCCTTCTTCTCTGCCCTCCACTCACCCGACCTGGGCTCTCGAGAGCAGACGGCGCAGGTGACTGCTGCTCACAAGGGATGGCTCTTTAGATTTCAGAGCAGACTTGTGAGTGGCTTTGCACTGGCGCCAGCATCAACAGAGCTGTCCTTGGGGATCCACAGAGGACCAAGGCCAGCACCGCGGAGAGCCAAACCCCTGGCAGCTCAGCGTCCCCGGCCACGACCCTGCAAATCTGTCTAGATGGCTCGGGCACTGGTGTGATGCAAACGCTGCTAGCCAGCTCACAGGCGGCAGAGTCTACGACCGCAGCGCAGACGAACACTGCCAGCCCCAGCGCTCTCCAGCCCGGGGTTGGTTGTGCTCGTGGAGGTGGCCGTGCAGGTGGCCGCGTAGTCCTCTCGCTGGCTCCCCTTGGCCCTCCCTAGAGCCTCAGAGCAACACAGTAACTCCACAGAAGGTCAGAGCTCAGGAATGTGGAGGCCGGGATGCACTGAGTGCCCAGAACGTGGCGTGGGTGCGTGCATGCCTGAGTGTGTGTGTGTGTGTGTGTGTGCCTGTCCATCTGTCCTAGCGTCTGGTGCATACACTCTCACCTGACACCCAGGTCCCCTACTTCTTTCCCTGCACAGAGACTGCCCAGGTGCCAGGTGGGGACAGGGCATCACAAGGGCCTGTGTCTCCTGGCCCATGGCCAGCCAGGCCCCTGGTGGGCTCCCCCCAGGGGTGGACAGAGACTGCCCGCTCTCAGAGACACTCGCCGCCTCCACTCTGCGCTTGAGCCCTGCTCCGTCCTGCCTGTGTGGTGCTGTGACCCACCTTCGCCATGTTGGAGAGGTATGTCTTCCTCCTGAGTCTCTTGACGAACACGGTGACCTCTGTGGAGGACAAGTACGGGGCTGTCACTGGTACTCTGTCCCCAGGCCCCTGTGCTGTGGGGAGGGAGGAGGTGCCCAGGCCAAGTTGGGACGTAGACGCCTAAGTGCATCCCACCTCTCCCAGTGTCCCAGATGGAAATGTCGCTGTGTGCACCAAGGTGGTGGGCGTCTGGGGTCTGTCTGTACCTTGTTGGTCTTGTTCACAGGCAGAGAGAAAGGAGGGGGGCTTGACTTGGAGTGGGTGTTAGTGCCACAGGAAGACTGCAGTGGCTCTGTCCCCCTTGTGACCCCAGCAACTACAGCTTCTCTCCCGCTCTTTCCTCAGCTCCCCGCTGTGAGCTCTGCCTGGCTGTGCCTCACATTTCTGAGTGGCAGCAACTGGGATCTGGGTGCCCAGCATGCTGGATTCAGCAGTGGGGGAAGTGGATCTGAGTGGTGAGGGAAGGCAAGGCCCTGTCCTCTTCTGTAAGGCCTTGTCCTGTGCCAGCTGGGAGCCAACAGCCAACGAAGCAAGACTTGGATGCCTGGGAGGTGCACGCATGCCTCGGGAGGCTGTGAGCAAGGACAGCGGCTCATGAGTAGGAGGGTCTGGGCACCGGCAGGATGGTCAGATGTGGCACTTGGAGGGCACAGAGCCAAAGTCACAGAGCAGCCAGGCTGGGGCAGGGGCCACGGCTCAGCCTCCCCAGGGCCCAGACAGTGCAGGGTGGCAGTGCCGGGCCTGGTACCCTTATCACAAGTGTGTGTCTCCCAGTGTTTCAGATTCTGATCTTTTTGGGTCATGAGCTATTTGCAAAGACAGGACGGGCTACCTTGGGGACCAGGCTCACGTGGTTGTGTCTCCTGACACCACATTGCAGGGCGTTGTGTACTACATGTGTGGCATACCCACATCCCCACGGTGATGCCTGCTCACCGGAGGCCAGGGCATGACTTCCTGCCTGTGGCATGGAGTTGGCACTCAGGGAGTGTGGGGATGGGGGGCTTCAGATCTGGGGTCTTCTGACTAGGGGTGTTCAACCTATACTCAGAGGTGACAACCCAGCAGCCAGCTAGAGCGGGAGACCTATGGTCCAGGGCAGAGAAGTCCTGGAGGTGGGTGAAAGCCAAGGCCATGCAGTGGCTTCTAGGGAGGACTGTGGCACTTTGCAGAGCAGCGGCAGGCTGGAGCAAGCTGGGGCCAGCGCCCCCAGGGTCCAGACTGACCATGTGTGTGTGGGGGGCGAGGCAGTGCTGCAAGTACGCGTCCTACTGTGCCATGGGTCTGGGTGTAAGCCAAGGCCACCACTGTGGGCATCATCACTAGGATTCCTCAAGGAGCTAAAGCTAGAAATTCTGCTTGACCCAGCTCTTCCCCATCTGGGGATCTTCCCCAGAGACTCAAAGACACCACATCATAGTGACCCATGCATGCCCATGTTGATGGCGGAGTCATTCACAATAGCTAAATCTCACAGAAAGCTGTATGTCCACCAACAGATGAACAGATAAAACATGTGGTGTTTATACACAGCAGAGTACTGAGCGCACCCGGAGACTACAGCATTGGGTAGGATAGTCAGATGCATGAGCTTAAATGGCACATGGCTCCTTCTTTGTGTGGAATCCACAGTATAAGTAATTCAAAGTGCAAAATAAAAGAAAAAAAGGATGGTAGATACAGTGTCAGTGGGGAGACGAGATAAAGAGGGAGGCGAAGTGAAGACTCACTGCATCCATGATGAAGGTCACCACTGGATACTTGCGAAGATTAGAAACGCAAGAGCTTAGGTTGGAGGGTGGCTGCGGGGACTCACCTTTGAGTTTGGACAGCCGTAAGAGGGGCGGGAACCCTTCCAAAGCATTCAGCAGCCACCACTTGTACTTCTTGCTGAATAACCGCACAGTCTTCAGGTACTGGATGGAGACGTCATCCAGGAAGTCACGCAGGAGCAGCTCCTCGAGTCCCTGGGGTTGGGGGGTCAGGACACCTGCCTCAGCACCAAAGCTCGAGGGCCAGAGCACCGCCAGGCTTGTCACAAGGTCTGAGGGAGTCGGCCTGAGGGACAGGTGTCTGATTTGAACCTTCTACCAACAGTGATGTCTCCATCTTTTCTTGGGTGCTACAGACTGAGGCCACTGTGAGGTGGGTGCTGGCCAAGTCACCATGCAGCCCCAGCCTGTGACTCAAAAGTTTTAAAAATAGCCTGCCAAGCTTGGATGTGTGTGTGGGGTGGGGGCTGGGGTGGGGTGGTCACACCAGACAGATTTAAGTGTGGAAACCAGTCCCCAGTCTTGCACTTTTGTGTTAAAAACTGAGAAACCTGAGAACTGTTTCCTAAAAAATATGGAAAGTTAAGGTTTGGGACTCACAGAAGGAAGGCAGGTTTTAAAACAAAAGGACAGCTGACTCTCAAACTTAAAGCCTCCATTCTTGCTTCAAACAAAGCCAGTCAGACTCCCGGCAGTAAGCCATACACCAAAGCAATTATCCTGCTGGCATCTTTTAAAATGTCTTCTTTGGTAAGTGTCCAGGAAAGAACTTTGGCTCACTTTAGGGGTCACCAGCCTGGAACCACAGGTCTCTGTGTGCCGTGGCTTTTTTCTTTGTGTGAGGAAATTACAACAGGAAAGCCCAGTTTCAGAGGGAGATCAAAGGGCCCAGAGCCCATCAGCCAGGTAGTTAGTCCTCAGAGGACCTCAGGCCCAAGGACACCAAGGGCGGAGGGTGGGCGGGCTGCTGTGCTAACCACACAGGTCCTGTCGATTTCTGGGAAGGGCCCAGGCAGAGACAGCGTCTTCCTACCTTGTACAGCTGTGCATCATAGGACCTCAGCAGCTGGCACACGTCGGGAAGGGCCATGAGCATCACCCTGTCTTGCCGCAGAGACTTCCAGAAGGAGGTAAGCAAGCCCTGCACCTGGTAGAAGAACAGGACAGACCCCTGTGAGCTCACTTTGCATCGTGGGAGAAAAATCCCCTGTGTGGACTTAATTGGCCCCAAAGGGTAAGGGGATGAATTCATTCTGTTGAACAAGAGCTTCGCCCACTTGCTTTCCAGACTGTATTTTGGGAAGTTTGTGTCCATCCGACTCCTGGCTGTTGTGTCAGACCTGGAACCTACTTGCCTGGGCGTATTCTTTAGTTAGAAAGCGACTCCTCACCACCAGGGGGCTCTAGGTGATTAGGGTAGCACGAGGACTGGGCCTCAGAAGCGAGGTCAAGAGCTGAGGACGGACGTTCACTGCCTGCCTGCCTGTCTGCCTTGACTTTTTAGACATCGGATTGGAACTCTCCCAAGGATTGTGTAGCACAGGGGGTTGGTGTAATTCTACATGGAGGCCATCTCTAAGTTCCTGTGGAGGCACAAAACGACAGCTCCCTTCCATTTCTGCTTCCTCCATGTTGCCTTTCCAGAATCTTCTCTTGAGCCAGAAGGCCGATATGGGTTCCCTGCTAATAAGGACTCCTGACTGGGAGTGTGCAGGGGGGGGGGGATTCCCAGCTATACCCACAGTGATGCCAGATGGGCGCCATGCCCATGGGTAGGCCATCAAGGAAGGGAGGGCTGGCCCTCGAGCTCACGGTGCTAGGCCTCCGACTTGGATTGTGTGGTCAAGGCTATCCATTCTAGGGAAGATGTTACCAGAGACTCAGAGAGAAGTGAGGCCCGGGGTGTGGGAGCCTGTTCCTTCCAGGTTCCTAACTTTGGAGCCCAGCATGGTAAGGTCAGTAGGTCTGAGCATGGGCAGCAGCCCACATCCTGCAGGCTACCTTAGGCACACGGCCTTCTAATCTGCCCTTTCTCCTCTCTGTCAGTGTCTCAGACTGATCCTCATGCTGGTCACCTGTGCTGGAGCAAGCCCCCTGACGTGCTGAGACCCGTGTCGCTGCTCCCCACTGTCTGAATTAATCTGGTCTGGGTGGGATTTATGAAGTCTTTGCTAGCAGCCATTCACTGGCCCTTGGCCTCTCTGGCTTTTCTCCCTGAAAGATAAGCCGAGGACATTTTGTCCCATCATTCCTGAGAACATCCTGCTGTCTGTCCACATCATAGGCTCTACCTGAAGCCCTTTCCTACCCCATTTCTGCCCCCACCCCAGTCTCTGCTTCTCCTGCTGAGCCTGACCCAGCGAGCTCTCCCACCTGCCCCGGTCCTTCCCCCCCCCACAGGTGTCCTAACCTATAGCTTGCTGTGGTTTGAACGCAGTGTGGCCCCACTGAGCCCATACAGAGGGGCAATCCCCACTGCGGAGTAGCGAGGGGCAGGAGATGCACTCTGCCTGTGACACCCGGCAGTGGGCCTCCAGGAAGCGTGTGGAGCACATCCTGATGGCCCCGCAAAGCCGTGATTGGGTCACGGGTATGGACTCATCCGCCCATCCGCCGGTTGCTGAGTTCACAGCTGAGTGTGCTGTTTGGGGGTGGGGCCTGGGCAGGGGGAGGGTCCCTGGGCTGTGACCTGGGAAGGTGTGTTCTTGTTCTGATCTCTTCTCTATTTCCTGACACCCACACATACTCATCTGCCACCACCTTCTGCCCCTGAGTTTGCAGATCAGACTGGAACCTTGGAAACTGGGAGCCAAGTGCATTCTTCCCTCAAGTTACAGGTGTTGGGAAGTTTGTCCCAGTGATGGGCCGGTGACTGAGCCAGGGAGGATTTAGAATAGGATAAGGTCACCAGGGTAACTGAATGCTGGTGGTTGCATTAGAAACACACACACACACACACACACACACACACACACACACACACACACACACACACCAGCATGCACACATATTTGTTGTCTCTCCCTCACTGTGTGAAGCTCTGGGCCACCTTGAGTTCCTCACCAGGTGAGGTCCCTACACCTTGTACCTTCAGAACTATGAGCCCAAGTAAGCCTCTTTTCTTTATAAAACATCTAATCTCTGGCATTTTGTTATAGTAAGTGCTATAGTTTGGATTTGGGCTACTGTAAAGGCCCATGTGTTTGCAAACACATATCTTTCTTCCCTCCCTTCCTCCCTTCCTCCTTCCCTCTCTTCCTTCCTTCCTTCCTTCCTTCCTTCCTTCTTTCCTTCCTTTTCTTCCTTCCTCTCCTCTCATTTAAAATGTTCTAATAAAGGGCCAGAGATAGAGCTCAGTGGCATAAATGCCTACCTGGTAAGTGTAAGGAGCCTAGGTCAATGCTCAGTACAAAAAAAAAAAAAAGTTCTAATAAAAATATTTTCAAATAAAGTTTGATTCTTTACCCACTCACTTCAGATACAGCACACACTTCATATGTGGCCCAAGACAATTATTTAAGGGAAGAGGGGGATCTGTAAATTGGACACAGCTGACCGCTTTGTCCCAGGCCTGTGGCGTGGCCCCGTGGCAAGCCTTCCTATCAGTGTAGCTGTGCCCTCAAGGATCTCTCATCTCTCCTTATTTCTTAATGTCCTGGCCACCAGGAATGGTCCACCCCCATGCTTCTGCTGTGGTGCAGTCTCCACTGAAGTGACTGGTCCACCCAACCAGGGCATGCAACCTTGTGACCAAGCGGCAAAGCAACTCTCCCTCACAGTAAGCTGGTGGTCTCGGATTTTTATTGTCAAAGTAGAGGTGGGCGACAGCAGCGGTTCCCACCACGTCTCATGGACTGGCGGGTCCTGCTCTGCGTAGGACCAGAGCACTCCTTTCTCAACTCCTGTGGAGAACACGTTCCTAGTGCTGGACCTTGTGCTGGTCCTCAAGTGCGACCTCAGTAAGTATTTGATGAGGGGAGAGCTTAGGAAAACCCCGCCCTGGAAGCATCTGCACGTGACGGTGCTCTCGTTTCCCTGGACTTCCATCTACTGGCCTGGAGACTGACCTATGCTTTTTGCAGCCAATTCTACTCTTTCATTTGTTTGTTTCAGTGCTGAGGGTTGAACCCAGGGCCTTGCAAATGGGAAGCGCATGCTAATGTTCCGCAGTCAGCTCTGGGATAAAATCTACAATTCCCATTTCAGACCTCCCGCATCACAGTCCTGCTTGTTCTTTCATTAGTGGGGATCAGTTCTTTGGCGCTACTGAAAGTTCGAGGGTGACTATTGCTACCAGTGCTTATTCTCACTCAGCTGGAATTAGGATCTAAAAGTAACAAGAAGTTGAGTTTGTACTTCAAGCAGGAAGCTCTCAGCTGTGCGCCCTGGAGGCCTGAACCCCACGTCAGCACCACCACTTAGTGCTGCTCCCTGGCTGCCTTCCAGGCTCTTCGGGGGCGTGTGCTGTCCCCGCCCCCCAGCTATCCCCGGGGGGTCTCCTGTGGAACGAAATGGTTCACGACCAGGCACAGATAAGAACCCACCTTCTTTTGCAGAAGGTGTATGTTTTGGTTTTCAGCACCGAGCCCAGGGCTTCCAGCTCTCTAGGCAAGAGCTCCACCCCTGAGCCAAATCTCCAGCACCGTCCCCTCCTCCACCTTTAGAGATAAGAACCTACTCTCCCAAGCGCTTGGTTCCTCACGTTCTGCAGAATGTCTTGACAGTGGCTGCAGTACTCCTCAGCGAGGAAGGCCACCTGGAAAGGAGGAAAGTGATGGTGGCTTGCAGGCCACTGCAAGAGGAGGCTGGTGCTGCGAGACCCGCTGCGGCTCCAGGGGCTGCTCCCAGCACAGGGCCATGGGGCTGTGGATATTTCTCTTCACCAAGTGATGGGGACCTTACTAACCTGGATGAAGCCCAGGCCCGTGGTGTTTTGATGTTGCAGCTTGTATTTCCAGGTTGGCTTCTCCACTACAAGGGCCACCAACTTGCTCCCAGTCCCCCATCCCCCACATTTACCAGCCCCCATTTCTAGAAAATCTGTGCCTCTGTCCCCTGCATTGTCATGGGAAGGCCTTCCCTATAGAAAGCCACAATGGGGCCGTAGGGGGCCTCCACGCAGGGGCAGGCAGAATGCACTGCTACCATGGGGAGCAGGGCTCCTCAGTCCTCCTTGTGGGTCTGTGAGGAGCTAAACATTGCCTTAGGGGCACAGCCATGAGCCACGTCCTGCCCTGCACACCGCTTAGCTTTCCCTGTGAAAACATCACACACACACACACACCTGTGTCTTTCATGTGTGAGGTCCTGAGGACTGAACCCAGGGCCTGCTGGAGACTACGCGAGCCCTCCACCCTGAGCTGTACCCCAGCCCTGCTCAGTTTTATTTTGCAAAGGAGGTCTGGCTGGCCTCACACATGTGAACCTCTGCCTCAGCCTCCAGGGTAGCTGAGACTGTAGGCATGCACCATCGTGCCTGGCACTGACCTATCATTCTTTTTTTTTTTTTTTTTTTTTTGTGGTACTAAGGATTGAACTCAGGATCATACACTATACACTTACCAGGCAAGTGCTTATTCTGCTGAGCTATCTCCCTAGCTCTTGACCTACTATTCTTAATAAATAAATAAATAAATATTATTTATTATAGTGTCTGACTCCACACTTCAGACTCCTGGTGATCCTCCTGTCTTGGCCTCCCCAGCTCTGGGACGGCAGGTGTGCAGCACCATACCTGGCTTTAGTGGTTGGCACAGTGTGCCTGGAGTTCTGGGTTTGACATAGCATGCAGTACCAAGAATCAAACCCGGGTCCTTACGCTTGCCAAGCAGGCGCTTAGACTGCCAGTCTATCTTCCCAGCCCCCAACCTACCATTGCGCATGAGTACTTCTTTGCCAGTTCTTGCTCCCAGAGCAGATATCTTCTAATTTCAGATGCAGGGAGGCCAACCGGACCTGTCTTGAGTGGTAAATTATTTTCACACTAGAAGAAATGCACACAGTGGATCATTTCTTTAAAATAAAATGCATTTTCCAGCATATAAGCCATGTCGCAATCACATTGCTGTTCCAAGGGACTGTTCTCTTAGGTACCCACCTAGACATATTATTCATTCCAGCAACTGTCCCTCAGATTTCATTCTCAGCCTGTCTCTGGATCATTCTATGACCTCCTCCCACCAGAGAGGGGCCAGGAGCTAAGGTGTGATCCAAATGGATTTCTCTTAGGGTCCTATCCTGGGGTGCTTATGAACTGCTGTGTCCGATACGAATATGATCTGTGAATAACTAAATGTCACCAACACATTCTGGCCGCCCTTGTGCATGCAGCCATTGCTTCTGGAAATAAAACTTCATCCTGTGTGGGCCACCAGGCCTGGCACATCAATGTGGCTCCTTGTGTCAAAAATCTCAGGGGCACAGCCAGCAAGAGGAACGACAGGCACACACTGCGGCAGAATAGCAGACTGCAGACTGTCATGGAAGAAGCAAGGTGACAGGGCAAAGGGGACCCTTCCTGTCTCTCCTGGTGCCACCCACACTGCTGGCCCCACTGAGCAAGGGGACTCGTGACTGATGACCTCTGAAGGATTTCACTGTTACTTGAAATGATTTCTGCAGGATGCTCTGGGCTTTCTTTTTCTGTTTGCTTGTTTTCTGAGACAGGGCTTTGCTGTGCAAATAGGTTGGGGGCTTGACCTCACTCTGTAGTTCAGACTGCTGTGGAACTTGCAGCGATCCTCCTGCCTCAGCCTTCTGAGCACTGGGATCAGAAGCGTGAGCCACCAGGCGGATTTTCTCCTGGATTTCTGAATAACTAGGGATAAATAGGATGAAATAATTCCTACAAATTAGACTTGGACCTTCACTATCTGCCATGGAAGCCATGACTGCCGTTGTCTTTCTAACACCAAGGTCCCAGTAGCTCCACAGGGCCTGGGCTCCAGTGTCACTCGTGCTGTCAGCTGTCAGGCCCGCAGCCGAGGCTGCACAGAGTCACTGTAGAGCTGGAAGTGGTTCCCACCCATGAGACGCTCTTGGGGATGAGAGTCTCTTAGCCAATGCCCACAGCTGCCACATGCGAACCACAGGCCCCACTGCGCTCTTGGGCTTGTGCTCAACAATCTCTGCTTCTGGACTTGGTCATGATCCCAGCCCCCATGAGAATCTGGGCCTGCAACTAACCCTCTCCCTGGAGAAATCTTCGTGTAAGGCTCTGGAGATGCGGGAGGGAACTTTCTGGAACAGGGCCAGGCTGCTAATGTCTGCAGACACTGGTCAAGTAGGAGGACAGCGAGATGACGGCTCCAGGGTGCTTTCTGTGGGTGCCACCTCGGCTGCACTCCCAGGGCATCTGCAAGACTGGCACCGCCTCTGATGGTGGGCATTTCCCAGGCATTGGATGGGTGGTGCTTGGGTTGATGGTCAGGATAGGTGTCCTATTCCTGGAGTTGGCTAGCCTGGCAATGGCATCTCTGATAAAGCCCCAAGGAGCCCTTGATTCCAGCTTGGGATGATTTCTCATGCAGCAAACCCCACTTCACCTGAATTGTGTAGACACTGCCTGGGCTCCAGGCCTCACCAGCTCCCCACACGTGCCTGCTCAAGCAGGGAGCCGCAGCCTGGGCAGACTGGGCTTTTTCCTAGCTTATGACAGCCCCTCCCTTGCAGCGTGATACGTACATCTGCGTTTCCCTCCCAGAAGTCATCTGGCAGGGTAGGACAGGGCCATCCAAGAAAGGAGCACACAGAGCATGTGAAAGCACATTGCACAAAATATCTTAAGAAGCCAGCTGTGAGTTCCTGAGTCAACTCCCTTGTGTTTCTTCTTGTATAGAAATGAGTTACAGGCATAAGCTTTTCATTACACACCAAAAAAGAACAGGCCTTTCAAAAACTAATTCTACATTAGCTTAAATTTTAACTTTAATTTTAATTTTTTGGTGCTGAGATTGAACCCAGGCCTGTACCCACAAAGACACACTGTACCAGTAAACTACCTGTAGCCCCAGGCAGGGGGAAATTAGACGTGATAAATTGAAATAGTTTCTTTACATCACCACTAGAGATCGAAAGTAATAGGCAGCACAGGGCTGTTAAAGTTGGAGTATAGGCAGCCTTCTGTGACCATGTATGCTACAGTTTGGATGGTAAAAGGCCTCCGGGGGCCTGCGTGTTAAAAGCTGGGACCCAGCCTGTGGTGCTATTGAAAGGATGTGGAACTTGAAGAGGTGGGGCCTGATGGGAGGCCTTCGGGTCTTTGGGGGCATGTCTGTCAAGGGGATTGGTGGAGCCTGGGCTCTCCTCTTCCTTTTTTGCATATCCCAGCCAGGAAGAAAAGGGTACATCTGCCTCTCCCCATCAGTCCTCCTGGGGACCTTGGTGCTCCCTGCAGCCTTCACTGCTCCCAGAATTGTCACTTCCAATGCCAGTGTGACTTTTTAAAGATTAAGAGCAAAATACATTTATTGAGGAAAGAAAGCTTTTCTTTAAGAGAAACAGAAGGGGTCCTGAGCGGGTTGCCAGTCAATGCGTCTTGAAATTCTCCTCTTAAACACACGCTAAGGGAGTCAAGACGGTCTCTGAAGTCAGACCCAAATCCCTCTACCCAGCATCAGCACCCCATCCTGTGGACTTCTTCTTTTCTTTTCTTTCTTTCTTTCTTTCTTTCTTTCTTTCTTTCTTTCTTTCTTTCTTTCTTTCTTTCCTTCCTTCCTTCCTTCCTTCCTTCCTTCCTTCCTTTCTTTCTTTTTTTTTTTTTGTCTTTTTGAGACAGGGTCTCGCTATGCAGGTCAGGCTGCCTTGAGCTCACTTTTGTAGCCCAGGCTGGTCTCGAACTTGCACTGATCCTCCTGCCTCAGCCTCCCAAGAGTGCTGGGATTACAGGCAGGCGCCACCACGCCCGGCTTCCTATGGACTTCTTACCTTCCTCCCACTAAGCCTGCTGCTCCCCAACATCCTCACCCCTTGGGAGTCCAGTTCAGCAGCTTCCACGCAGCTGGAGGGCATGTGCCCAGCTGGGCTTGTTACCCAGGGAAACCCCAACAGTCAAGATCAAGTGGATGACTGGTTAAGGGCCACCGATAAAAATCATGCAACACACAGAAAAATGGTCACATCTACCTAAGCAACCACACAACGTTACTGCTCTATAATAGCTCAACTTATTCAACACTCACAATTCCTTCTTGATGGATGATGTCATCATAATCAATAGATTGTTCAAAGGCAACATCACCACTGTGAAAGAACAGAGAGCAGAGAAGTCATTTTATTTTATTTATTTATTTATTTTGCCGGACTGGGGTTTGAACTCATGACCTTGCACTTGCCAGGAAGGCACTTGTGCCACAGAGCTATCTCCCCAGCCCCAGAGAAGTCATTTTAAAGGTGAAATTTCTTTTGCAGCATAGTTATGGGTTTGGGCTATAAGCTTTATTGCAAAATCCTCCTTTACAATTCTAGCCACAAGTGGAAAGACTGCATGTTTGGAGTTTTAAAATATCCACTTCTGTAACTGGGACAGGCTTGTATTTATTCTTAAAGGTGATTCCTTTTAGAAGCAAAGTTATGACATCATTCTGACTACAACTTGCTCCTGTGGGAAGAGAAAAATCATCAGAGAAAGGAAAGCACATTACTTTCTGATTTGGGCACTTCTAAAATGAAGGGGTGATATCCTCTGGGTATCCTCAGAAGAGAGACTGGTGATTAATGGTGATGTGTGTTACTTCACCAGGCCTTGGGTTCATGTATTATGGCAGTGACATCCGCACATGATGGAGAGCACATAGGTCACCGCCTTGCGTGTGGCATGATTTCCCTTCAAGGCTGGGTACTTGAGAACCTGAGAGTCTGGGGCTCCCCCCTTGCACTTCTGCTGCCAGGGAAGGGGGTCAGATCTCCTGCCCAGCTTTCTTGGGGAGGCGGAGGCTGTGGCTGAGCTGAAGCAGGTGTGACTCTGGCATCTCTGTCTATACCAGGTGCACATGCCTTCATATTTGGTGGTGTCAGAAAGAGGGAGGTGGCGGCTGGCTGTCACTTGGCTTCTAGGAGCAGGTGCCATTGTCTGGGGAGGGAATGCAGTGGGGGAATTGCCAGCAGGGGACAGGGAGGAGAGTGGGTTTCTCCTCACAGGGGAAGACCTGGCACCAACCCAGCCCCTCTCATGCCCTGCATGAAGGCTAGTGATCATCTGTTTTCTGACCCAGTCATGGAAAGCTGGGCAGAATATTTGCTACCTGCCTGGCTCATGTTTTCACCTAACCCTCTACAGAGCCTGGGTACAGCTCCACCAGGGAGGCACTCTTCATCTTCTAAGAGTTGCCAATCAAAGAGATTTGCCTCTGGACCCCGAAGCCTAGGAGGAGGCATGCCTGAACCCTGCCTGAAGCCTGCCTGGTGGATGGTCAGCAGTATGAGGACATAGAGCATCTCAGGAGCTTTCCTTGAGGCCTGGCAAGCTCCAGCTGCAGATAGCAGCTTCCTTTGCTGGTACCCTATTTTTTTATCTCTTGCTTGGAATGTTAAGAGTTGTCACCTCCCTGGCTCCTTGGTTATCTGTTAGCATCTGTATGAACCTAGTGTTAGGCAAATGGTAGAAGACATCGTGATTTCTAATCTGTAAAGTAGTCTCACACATTCCATAGCCCTCTTGTAGCCCTCAATAAAAGTGAGCTGCTTCTGCAGCTCTGGGCTCACTTTGAGAGAGACAAGTCTCAATGAGTCCTCTGAAGCTTATTCATTGGGTCTTCTTGTTGTTTCTTTTGGCACCGACAACAGAATATTACAACACTACTACATGTTAGGCATTGTGCCATGCCTTACTGCAGATAGCCTGGGTTAAAATAGACAAGGTCGGGGGGTGTGGAGATAGCTCAGCAGTCTAAGCACCTGCCTAGGCAAGTGCAAGAATCTAGGTTCAATCTCCAGTCCCGCAAGCCATGTTGGCCACCAAGATTGGGAGTGGTGGCACAGGCCTGTAATCCTAGTGCTGCAGAGGCTGAAACAGGAATATCACTAGGAGTCCAAGCTGCGCAGTGAGACCTTGTACCAAATATATAAAATTTTAAAACACATAAATAAAATAAAATAAAATAGACAAAGCCTATCATTTCTGAGGGTGTAGTCTATTGGGAAGGAAAAACATGAAGGCAAGGATGTTGAGCGAGGCATATGGTGCGTCTTAGTTACTCTTTTCTTGTTGCTGGGACACAGAACTCAACACCCAAAATTAGGGCAGGAGAGGTTTCTTAGCTCTCAGCTAGTGGAGGCTTCAGTCCATACTTGGCTGGCTCCTGGGCACAGAGGCAGAGGACACACAGCCGGCATTCGTGGTGGTGGCAAGAGTGAAGAACAAGGGGCAGAGGGAGAGGCAGCAGCCCCAGCAGCCAGCTGGCCCCTCTCCCCTCTGTGCACCATAATGCAGATTACTCACCCCAGGACCAGGGTGTAGCATGCACACCTGCAATCCCAGCATTGGCCCAAGAATCAAGCACCAACTCCAAAAGCTGCCCCAGGACCTCATGAGGCTTTGGGGGGCCACCTAGACACAAACTCTAACCGCTGAGCATAAGGTATTAGGGTCCTTTCCTAACCTTTGGCTAAGCCGGCAGCC
Source organism: Myocastor coypus (assembly GCA_004027025.1). Classification (NCBI taxonomy): domain Eukaryota; kingdom Metazoa; phylum Chordata; class Mammalia; order Rodentia; family Myocastoridae; genus Myocastor; species Myocastor coypus. The sequence goes on from PVJA010012141.1 coordinate 46,498, forward strand.
TGCATGCATGTCACCTCAGGAGGCCTTCCTCGGCAGCTCGTTAACCCAATTTGGTTGGTCCTCAGCCTAAGCAAATACTTGGGAAACACACCCTACACTCTTGCAAGGATGATGGTAATCTTCACGGGGTACGGTCTGGACACTCGGAAGGGGCAACACTGAGGCAACAGGGCTTGCTCAGACTCAAGGGAGCGTGGGGAATTTCCGTGCTGTCACTCAGACCTGCCACCCCAGCAGACTCGCATTGCTTTGGAGTGACATTGATTTTGACTGAGCCACGTGCTCAAGTATTTAGCAATTTCCAGTGCAACTCCCAGGTCTGCCATGTGGCCGCCGCTGCCTATGGGTTTAATTCAAGTGTCATTGAAAGAGGGTGGCCCTGGCTTTCTCTCCTTTCAGAGGAAGACTGAGAAGCTGTCTGGCATTCAGGAGCCTGAGCGTGGCAGGAGCCCTCACTAGGGAGCTGTACTGCTTTTTAATCTTAATTGGGGGGCTTTGTGCATTGAACAAGAATAGCGGGAAAAAGAAAGCATGTCTGCCCGTGGAGAAATGGGGTCATCGTAACAAAGTCCTCTTCCCCGCCTGGCCAGACAAAGATGGCAACGTGGGAATGGGAGGCTGTCGTTACCCACTCTGGGGAGCCTAGGGGAAGGGAAAGGCTCATAACGGACGGCAACAGGTCGGCTCGGTGAGTCCATATGCAGTTACTTTTCAAAGCCACCCAGTTGCAGAGCTTTGTGCAAGCAGGGTCTCAGAACTGGGCTTGGGCGGGAGGCCATGACATGCCAGGGCCACGAGGCAGGTGAACCGTTGCCGTGCTCAGCCTTGTGGCAGAGGTGGCCCAGGTCAGTCACAGTAGCCAAAGCGCCTGGTGGACTGGGCTGTGTGTACAGTGCAGGTACAGCTGTGCTCAGCTGTGGCAGGCATGGCTGAGCTGGGCCAGAAAGGAAGGCCGTGTGGTAGACCAGAGCTCTGCCCTTCCCTGTGCTGGGGCTGACCATCCCGGAGATGGCGTACTGGTGGGGAGGCCCAGATGGGCCAGGAGGGGAGCTCCCCCAGTACCAGCTAGGCGGCCACATGTCTCTGGGCTCTTTGCCCCTGTGTCATTTCCTCAGTGTGGTTCTGAGTCAGGTCTTTGGGACATTTATCAGGCTGTGATCAAAAGCATAGTCATTGCTAGACTGGCGGCTCCAGTGAAACCAGACACAATTCCTAGAGCTGGCCTGGCCAGGAAGGAGAGCGTCCAGCCACAGAGAAGTGCAGGGGTGTAGCTGGGGGCTGGGGAGGTCTTCTGTCTTGATGCCGCTCTGGTCTTGAATTACAATGCAAAGAAAAAGGCTAATGCTGCAGGCACTGGAGTGACCCTGAGTTCGGCAGTGCCACAAGATTATCTGTGGTCCTAGGGGCTGCTCCGTCAGCTGCTATTGCCTAAAGTAGGAGAATAGGACCCCAGAGCCCAAGGGGGAGCCTGCCGTGGTACTGTACCCTTGTAATCCCAGCCCTCAGGGGCTGAGGAAGGAGGACTGCCATGAATTGGAGACCAACGCAGGCCACTTGGTTCCAAGCAGGGCTGAACCACAAAGTGAGCACTGGGGAGAAGACAGGCCAGTTGGCGACAGGGAGGAGAGAGGAGACAGAGCTGACTGGAGGCCACGGTGGCCAGGATCTCTGCACTGAGCCAGACCTAGAATCCTTTTCAAGAGGGCAGCTAGCCAGGAAGCTTGGCTCTTGTGGACCTCACTCTGCAGCCCCTGCGGGGAAAGACCAGGACCTGAGTTTCCGGGACCACCGGCCAGTGCCTGTGTGGTCTCCCCCTGCTAGCAGGTGGACCCAGCCTGCCCAGGCCCGCATCTGACTACCTGCACAGACAGCAGAGGAAGGAGCCACATTTCTCTGGGACCAGCAAGTGCCCTTTTTGTTCAGTGTGGGGAGGACACAGCCCACCAACCGTGTTAATTAGTTTTATGAGCAATTTGCCTGCAGCGGGTCAGGCACACTGACACACCGAGGATGGTGGTGTACCTCGCTGGCACAGAGCTCACCTTTGCAGGGAAAACTTTCCCCCCAGGTCTTGCAAGTGCAATGTTAGCGTAATATGCTTTTTTCCTTCTTGGCACTCAGTTCTCCAGCCTAACTGTGATTTGCATTCACATTCTCAGGCTTTGACATCATTTGTCCTTAATCCAGACTTTCATTTACATCACATTGGCCTTGCAAATCACTGTAGCAGCAGGGAAACAACTTGAAGCAATTACCAAGGTAAGAGGATAAAAATGTAATAAAACCAACGCATGTCCTGAACTTGCCAGAGTTGGGGTTCACCGCAAAGCTGCGCACCTTCCTTCCCTCTGAGGAAGGGCCCGTGCGCAGGGCTTTTCCAGAGCCCATGAGGTGATGCTTTTGTTTTTGGCTGGAAGAGACAGGCTTCATGGGTATTATGAGATACAAAGTTAAAATGGTAAACATCTGTTCATACGAGGACACGTCCTGATCACCGAAGCTTGTCATTCCAATCCTCCCGGTCATGTGAGTCACTAAAGCACACCGAGCGCTCACTGTGGCCGAGTCCTTCACTTGGTTGACCCTGAGCCTGAGGACAACCTGGAAGGAGGGTGAAGAGCAGGATTATTGCATTTTACAGGTGGAGGAAGAGGAAGAGGAATTCCACGGAGCTGGAGGCTCTCTTCTGGCCTCCACTACTTCTTTTCTCTTTTGGCTTTTCTGAGACAGTCTCACCACATAGTTCAGGTCGCCAGCTCACTGCAACCGTTGCCTCTAACTCACAGCGATCCTCTTGCCTCGGCCACCGGGGCGCCCGGGTTACCGCGTGGCCCCCTACGCTGGCCAGCTTCTTCTGCTCTGCATTCTGCGAGTCTTTCAGGAGTCACAGAAGTCTCATCGAAGCTATAAGGGATGCAATGTAGCGGCTGAGGACTTATGGAGCATGTGTGAGGATGTGAGCTCCGTCCCCAGAAACTGCCCCCACGCACAAGCACGCGCGCGAGTAGGCGCGCACGCACGTACATACAGATATAATGGAAGACAAAAGTTTTTGGAAACTTACAATGGGCTAAACAGCGTTATTTTAAAAACTGGCCACGGGATGCTGCGGCTTGGTGACGTTCTCCACGAGGCATCCTGGCTGCTGCTCCCCTGTTTAACTGTATCCTGACCCTTTAGGTTTTATGAATCACTTAAAGGAGGAATGATGACCAGAGGAAACTTGAAAGCACAAGTCCCGTGCCTTGGCCTTGTGCAGCCCAATGCAGCTGCTGGGGCCAAGTCCTGCTGGCCAACAGCAGACCACATGCCGTCAGGCCCAGAACGGGCGGAGGAGGGTGCTTGGGACAAATGACAGACTTCTGAGGGGCTTGGGCGGTCTTTGAAGCATTTGCCAGGCTGGGCGTCGTCTGGGGCACATGGGTGTTTCCTCAGCTGCTAGACAACAACTGGGTAATGCATACTTTTGAACCTCAGCAAGTTCTAACCAGCCTTGAAAACCACAGGGCGGACAGGGCCAGAGAGCGGGTTGTACCCGCGGCACCCCCTGAGCACCAGAGCTGGGCCTGGGGCTCCTGCAGCCCCCACTCTCAGCCTGCTGCTTGCATGTGTCATAACCAGAAGGGACAGCCGGTAAGAGAGACGCTCAGGAGTGGCCTTTGGGGCCCGGCCCCACCAGCCTGGGGTGCCCACCACTGTCCGGCCAGGCCACTCCCGACCTTACTGTTCCTCTCCACAGGCGGGGATGCAAGAGCTCCTCTGCTGGCTCTGCACACCAGCCAGCTGCAGAGCTGGCTGCACGCCACAGGCTCAGGGCCACCGTGCTGCCAGGGCCGTCCCTGAGCCTGGCTGGCAGCGGAAGAAAGGCAGGAAGGACAAAGGCAGGGGCCTGGAAGGCTCTTCCCAGCCTTTGATGTGCTCAGGGAGGAGGATGAGGGCCAGGGTTTCCAGAGAGAAGCCCTGGCCTGGCCCTGCGTGCTGGGCTGCCAAAGTCAGAGGACAGCAGACCGAGCTTCCTCTATCTAGAAAATAGGGGTAATTTTTCTTTGAAACATGTCATCTGGGGATTTTACCTAAGAAGTGGAGAACACAGGAAAGCTAAGCTGAAAGGCAGTCACACACACACACACACACACACACACACACACACACACACACACACGCCTGCCTCCCCAACGTGGTCCACAAGCACAGCATTCGCCCTTCGGCTTCATCTGGATGAGGGCAGCGACTACTCAGGTCATCCTCAGATCAGCCCGGCTTCTCGCAGGCTCTTTTGTGTGTAAATTTTCACTTTTATGTGCGCATGTTTGTGCTGCATAATGATCACACTCCTCCAGAGAGGGGCTCCCTTCTCCTCCAGCCTTCTCACCCTCCTTTCCCCCTCCTTTCAAGCTTTTCATCCATTTTACAAGTCAAAGCCAGGGTCAGGAAGATGTCCCTCTGCTCCCCAAGGTCCCCTCCCCTGTCACTTCTGCCTGCTGCTGGGCCACCTCTGCTGATGGCCAGGGTCCATGTCCTGGTCCCTGCTTCAGGCCAGAGCTAGGGCTTGGGCAGGAGGGAGGACACAGTGGGTGCTCCAGGGGCCTGAGTGTGCACAAATGCTCTTCTTTCTTTCTTTCTTTCGTTTTCCTTCCTTTTTCTTTCTGTCTTTGTTATGTATATGGTACAGAGGCTCACTATGCAGCTCTGGCTCATAGTGATACTCCTGTTTCAGCCTCCCCAGCGCTGGGACTATAGCCGTGTGCTACCATCCTGGGTCCTGGTGGCCAGGTTGGCATGCCCAGGGCGGGGTCGGCATTGCAAGTAGTACAGGGGGATAGGTTCTGGCTCTAGTATAAATTGTTGAATTTTGGTGGTCATCCGATATGGCTGAAGCCCTTAAAACAACAGCTTATCTTACCAGAGACCACCTCCCTCCTGCTTCCCCAGCTCAGCCCAGGGTGCAATTTACTTTCACCCTTCCCACCACCTCAGGGAAGGCCCCAGTCAGCTCCCTCAGGTATATCTAAACATCCCCGTCAAGCTCCACCTCTGGCAAAAGGCCACAAAAGCCTCAGCCTCTCTTTGTTCCAATCTGGAGAATTCCTTATCTTCCCCAGATTGTCTCCTCAAAGATAATAAAGCCCCTTTCCTTTTTTCTGGTTTTCTGTGCTGTGGCACGGGTGAAAACCTATCACTGGGTATCAACCCTGGTTCCCATGCTTGCCTAGGTAGGCACTTAGCCCGCAGAGCTCTGTCTGCAGCCCTGGTACTTCTGTTTCTTCCTCTAAGACTAGCTTTAGCAGAGGAACAACAAGGCACAAGAGAAATCCTCGAGCAGCCTGAGGCCGGCTCAGGGACCTAGAGGCTTGCTCTGGAAGGTGGAGGGTCCACTCCACGCCTCCACCAAGACCTGCCTGCCTGCCTGTCTGCGTGTGTGGTGCTGGGGGTCGTACCCTGGGCTTCACGCACACTGATGAAGCCCTCAGCAGTGCAGAACACTCCCAGCCCGCGCCTCGATCTCTTGATCCCTTCCCCCTTTCAAAGTCCTGTTCTTCCTTGAGGCAGTAATGAGTAAGAGCCGCACACGCTACTCCTCAGCGGCTGCACACAGATCGCCTTTGAGCCTTCGATCCGACACGCACAGGACAGCCCCTTGAGGGCACTTTGCAAGCAGAGCCAGCTGTAGACAGGGGCCTATGGCTTCTGTTGCAGGCATCTGACTTAGACAAAAATATAACCGGTGGTCAGACAGGCCTGGGCCCTCTCAGGAGCTGGTCGGGGAGACAGGACACCTTGCAAATTGGGGGGACAGACCCACCCGCTGAGGGCCAGACCTCAAGACAAAAGATCAAACAAATGCGTACCTCCCTAAGGCTAAATGTCAGGGATTGATACTCTAACTAGGGCTCTATCACCTTAAGAAAGCCAGAAAGAGGGGCCCAGCGGGATGGCTCAGTGGTCTAAAGCGCCTGCTTGGGGAAGCTTGGGTGGCTTCAGGGAGCTTCAGGGACCGCGGTTCGATCCCCGGCACCACATGCTGCGCTAGCCCTGCCTTCGGGGCGGGCTGAGCCAGCCATAAAAATGAGGGCCCGGCAGGATGGCTCAGTGGTCTAAAGCGCCTGCTTGGGGAAGCTTGGGCAGCTTCAGGGACCACGGTTCGATCCCTGGCACCACATGCTGCACCAGCCCTGCCCTGAGGGTGGGCTGAGCCGGCCATAAAAATAAGTGAATAAACAAACAAAGGTTCTGAAACAAGAAAAATAAATAAATAAATAAAT
>PVJA010012142.1:0-46799 GCA_004027025.1 Myocastor coypus
CCTCCTCCTCCTCCCTCCCTCCCTCCCTCCCTCCCTCCCTCTCTCCCTCCCTCATCCCACTCCATCTCTTCCCCTTTCACTTCTGTCTTGGAGCCAGTCAACTACAGAATGAACTCACTGGAAGTTCTGCCCCAAGCAAATCTCTCCTTTCTGAATTGTGTGTGTTGGGCTCTGGGTCCCAGTGCTGAAGAAGGCCAGTGGCAGATATTCCCCATGTGTCTTTCAAGAACAATACAGATCATCTGAATACATAATCTGAAGGAGCTGTGACGGCTGGGCAGAGGGCAGGTACCTGCGGCATGTGCATTGCAGATAGAGCCTGCTGCAGCTTGGACCTTGAAAGTACATCTTCCCCAAGGCCTGTGTGTTGACCGTGATAGTTTGTGTCTAGTTGTCCCCCAAAGCCTCATGCAGTCATGGGGTGGGGACTTTGAGGGTTTGAGATTAACTCATGATCCACGCACTGGATTTATAGGTCTTAGTACTGATGAGATTATGGGTCTGAGTACTGCTGGGTTATAGGTGTGGCCTGAGGCAGAGAGCCTGAATGTAATACAAGAGAGACAGAGAAACAGACTCTCAGTCGCCATTGTTGCTGTTCCACTGCCCTGAACCGCTGCTCTCTGCCATGTGCCACTCAGCCTTGGAGCCGGTCAAATATGGACTGAAACCTCCAGTAACTGTGAGCTAAATAAACCTTTCCTTCCTTCATTTTGGGTGTCAGGTATTTGTCCCAGCAACGAGAGAAGAGCCACTGAGACATTACTATTGGAGGTGGTTATGCTCCTTGACTCGGGCCCGGAAGCAGCGGAGCCCACCGAGCTTGCCTCTTCTTTTCGTGAGCTTTGGTCTCAAGTGTTTGCAAAAGTAAGGGAGCGATGGCTCTCGCAGGGCCCCCCACCCACACGCCTACTGCTGGGGCAGTCCTGCACGCCCAGACCTTCCAGCACCTTAGCTCAACTAGGCAAGAGCTAAAAGCATTCTCGGAGCCTAGCAGTCTCCTTGAGCTTAGCTGTCTGCCGTGAATGAGAGTCAGAAGTGACATCTGTCACCACAGATGACACCAGCTGTCAGGAACAATGGCATCTTCAAGGAGGGATGAGGAAAATTCTCCCTCCTGCTCTCTGGCGAGTGTGCCAGGTGCACCTGTTATGCAAGAGGCGATTTTTCAGCTCAGCAGCTAAAGGAGAGAGGAGAGCAGCCTGAAGAGCTGCGGGCGCGTTGGTCTGGCTGCCGCAAGCCTCCCTAGGAGGCCCCGCCCCGCCCCGCCCCGCCCCGCGAGGCGGTGCATACAAAGTGCCTGCAGCTGTCTCGAGAAAAGGCGCCTCGTGAGCTTCTAGATTTCTCTTCCCGCCTAGCGTTTGTCCACTCTTATCTTTAGCAAAAATGCTCCCATCCTCTTGGGAAACAAGCTCCCCCTACGAGGAGAGGACGCAGCCTGGTTTCCAGGGAGCCAGGAGCAGGACCTCTCCACGCCACAGGGACTGCCGGACACCGGATGTAACCCAGGCGAAGACAAAATGCTAAATCAAGGCTAACTCTAGCACTTCATCTTGAAAACAAAGACATACTATATTCCCGTTCTGAACTCGGAACAAAAACTAGAATACTGGATTTAAATAAAATTTTTTTGAAATACTGGAGTGTTTGATTTTAAGGCAGGATCCCACCAAGTCTCAGAGCTGCTCAAACTTGTGATCCTCCTACCTCCGCCTCACAGAGATTTTTGGACTAAGGGCTGCGGCTAACACGGTACTCCTTTGTTGCTCCGGGCCACAGGACTAGATGAGTCCAAGAATAGAGCCAACGGAGCAGAGAGGTACCAGCTCGAATCTGAGGGGAGGTAGGCTGGATCTTGAGGAAGTTATTTCCATCTTAGAATTTGCATATGTGAAGCAGAACCAATCATTTTTTTTAACATTAGCTTGAATTTAAAGGAATGTTTGGTTACTTATGGTTGAGAGAGTCGTGATGGGTATGGATGGTAGGCATGTGAACAGCGGCAGGCTGACGGCTGAAGCTGTTTTATCCGTCTTCTTTCTCCACCAGTTCCTACCGAGCGAAGACCAGAATCCACGCCTGGAGCCATGCGGCTTTACAGCTCAGAGGATGGAGCTCTCCCGTGAGAATATCCTCCTTAACAGTGACTTTGTTAGCGCCCCACCTACGGTTATCCAGATTTTATGACACTGGGTTAGGAATCGCGCATCCCCGTGGAATGCGTTCCTTTAAGAACATTTGCCTCTACAACAAAGTTGGAAGGCATTGCTGATGTCCCGGGACACATTTTAAAAGTGTAATAAATTACACTATAGAGGAACCTCAGCTGATGTCTCGCTCCTTTGGTCACACATTTATGAAAGGGCTGGGCTTCAGGCTTCTGATGACCATGAGGGCGGAGCTCGGTGGTGGTGCGCTCACTTAGTGTGCAAGGCCGGGGTCGCATCTGCAGCTCTATAAAACAAGAACCGTACTAGCGATTGCCTGTCTGTCCCTTAGGGGCTGGGCGCATGCCTGGCCGTGATTGGCTGCTGGCGCCCTCGTGCCCACCCACCAGCCTGCCCAGCCTCCCGCTTGCCCGTGGTGAGGACGTCGCCCTACATGGTTGGAGTGCAGAGATTTAGGTTTCATAAGTGAGGAAACCGACTGTGATTATGTAACTCTAGCAGGGGCAGCCAAGGGTGAGGCGGGCCAGGACGGAGAACGATTTCACGGCCACGCAGGGAAGACACCGTGTGAAGTGAGCCCCTGAGCACCCAGCAAGCTCCAAGCCATCAGGGGCAATCAGGCCCCGCTTAGAGGCCTACGAGGCACGGACCCACTGCTGGGGGTCGCGCATTTGATCCTGACAGTTGCTCATCAACCCACAGTCCTGCCTCTCCTCGGTGCCAAGAATAAAAGCAGGTCCCCTCCTCCTGCCGCCCCGGCAACCTCTGCCAGTGGTTTAGGAGTCCCCCAGCGGACAAAGGACCATCTCCCACATGGCTCTCCTTCCTCCCTGACACCTTAACGGTCTTTGTTTTTTCTCTCTACTCTCCCTATTGTCCCTTGTCCAAAATGCCCTGGCTCTGTAGCTGGATGCCTCCCGCTTCCCACCACTGCCTCAGGCTCTGTAAGGGGCACATTCTCGGATGACTTCACTGTTCGCATTCCTTTTTTTAGGCATTTTCCATCGGGCTGTGGCCGCAGGACGCAGCATTAACAGAAACAATTGCACGGTTACGGAACGTTCAGAGCTCCTCTGTTCATGGAAGTCAAAGCCAACTTCCGCTACTTCCTCCCAGCTAGTCTCCCGGAGGCCCATTCTCACAAGTTCAAATGGGCTTGGTGATCAGAGGTGCGCTGTGATCTTACCGTTAAGAAAAGAAGACCAAAGGGTAACTGGCACCGGGAGGGAGCACAGTGGCCCACAAGCTTTTCTGCATCTTCTCTATGGAAACGAGAGTCAGGACGGTCCTCGCTCTGTTCGCCTCTTCATCCGTGGAATCATCAAGCTTCCCCGGACTCCCAGGCACTAGGACGAAAAGATCCCCTGCTAAAGCCCCAGGCCAGATTTGGAACCAAAAGCTGAAGAGGGATGGGAGAGGCGGAATGGTCCCCGCCATATGTTCCTAGCTACATAGCCGTCAACAGAGAGGCCACCGTAGTAAGATGGCGCCATTGGAATGTGGCCGGGTGCACAGTTGCGGCATGAATTCAGTCCATTCTTCCAGCGCTGTAGGGAGACTTTTATCACTGTCCTTTCACAGACATCCCAGCAGTTTAAAAACCATTCACGACATCACAGGGCCCAGAAGTGGAAGGCCCTGGGTCAGAATCTGTCTCCAAGTCCGATGCTCCTTCAGCTACCAATGAGGAGGAGTGAGAGAGCACACCTGGCCTCTTAGGGAATTTCTTTTCTTTTTATCACTTCAGTAAGGCATAATCCATCAATATCACTGCCTGTTGCTGGCTTTAAGAGCCAGGTGTGAGAAGACATGGGCACAGCCTGCAGCCACCAGGCCTCTGTCTCAGGGAGCCTGCCCCTCCCTTCTCCAGACCCCTCCGGGTTCTTCCTGGAGTATCTTCCCACACCTTTCCCTCCTGGGAAGGAGGTAAATGTGGATGGAAACTCTGATTTTAGCCAAATCATTGTTTAAATTATCTCTGGCTTACTTCATAACTTTTTAACCAAAACTAATATTTTTTTAAAAAGTAGTTATTTATTTATGTATTTATTTATTTATTTGGTACAGGGTCTCACTACGCAACTAGGACTGATAGTGACCCTCCTGTCTCAGCCTCCCCAGTACTGAGATTACAGGCATGTGCCATCACACCGGGTTTGGGGATTGGCACGTCATGCTGGTGGGAATTAAACCCAAGTCCTCATGCTTGCCGGGAAGGCACTTAGACTACCTAGCTGTCTCCTGGACCTCAAAAGAAAGGCTGCGCTGGGGGTGGTAGATTGGAATAAACTTGGTGGAATTCCAATAACATATTTTTAGGACTTTAAGTATAGACTTCTTGAGCCAAGACGAGGACCAGGACGGGACACCAATATCCTCTCTTTCCCCTTCTAGTCCTCTGGTCTTTTTCTCAAAGTGACAGTGAAAATAGTTTCCTTCCCTTTCTTCCCACAGGGATTGCATGGGGACTGCCCAATTGCCAACCTGGGCATCCTAAGAAGGAACCGAGGGCAACAGACTAGCAGCAAATAGAAGAGACCTTTCCAGCATTTTACTGCACACGGTGTGACATCACCGACTTCTGGTCCTTTCTTGCTGCTCGCCCAGGGCGCTAGCTCTTCCCCTACCCAGAATGGCCTGGTCAAGAACAGTCCAGGTCTGGCCAGGTTGCCTTCCACAGAGCTTCATGGTGTTCTCCAAAATCGCCTCTGAGCCCCCTGGCAGGCACAGTGCCAGCTGTGGTAGCACCCACGTCAAGCTGATGCAGGCAGCGGTATATGAACTGGGCTGCCTGCTCTGCGGTTCACTCTACCTCAGAGTACCAAACCACAGAGCAGGGTGGCTGACCCTGCTCAAACGGCTGGGGTCTGGGTCCTCTGTCTCCTGATCTCTACTAGAGACGAAAATGCTGAGGCCCATAAAGAAAGCACAATACCCCGGATCGTTATTAGCTGGAATGATAGAATGTTTCAGGGGTCAGTGGGTTAATGTGGAGATGTTGGTACCCGTAAGTATGAGCCACAAAACGAAAGAAGCATCGAGTCCATCCGTTTATTTTAAGTAAAAGCTGCCCCAGACCAGAGGGAAACCAGAAGCCCTGGTCTCTCAGCAGCACATTTTCTGCACTATGCTGGTGATTCTCAACTCTGGCTGTAAGTTACTCCCACCACGGGAAGCTTAACACCAGAACAAGCGACGAAAGACATGAACGCGTTGATTGGACTTCACAAGAGCGATTCCAGATCAGCTGGTCTGGAATGAAGTCTGGGTGCTGGGATTTGTAAAAAGCTACCCTTGGGGATCCTAACAGCCCGAAGTTGAGAAACATTGAAAGATGCAGGAGCTCTCTGATGTTATTGCTTCGAAAAATTCTGCCCTGAGCATTCCTGAACATGTCTGGAATGGGCCCCAACATGCGTGGTTCCGTGTTGCCATGCGCTGCTTATCTGACAGCCTCAGGAGCCTATCAGAATCCACTGCGTGTCCAATATGTCACAGGAAGGCAGGGCAGCAGGCACGGAAGGCTGCAGCTTGTTGTCTGGAGGGATGAGAAAAGGAAAAGAAGGCAGTGCCATCCTTTGGAGGAGCTCGGGTCCGCCCCACGGCCCCCGACATCGGTCCCTGGCTCCCGCCCCCAGGCGTCTCTCGCCCCCATATCTGTCTTCAGCTCCCACCCCGATGTAGGTCCCTGCCTGAGCCTGCTGCAGGGCCTTGCTCTCGGCTTCGCAGAGAGCTACTTGGGACTCTCCATCTCTGAACCCAGAGACGCCCACCAGGATCCCTCCGCTTCTGACCCTGGAATCCTACCTCACAAGTCCCTTGTGCAGTGATACACATTTTATATTGAATCTGTTCCATAGGAGAAAACCAACACAAGTGTCAAGGATTTGGATCGGGAATATTGGGAAGGAACAGCCTTTTTTTTTTTTTGTCTTTTTGAGACAGGGTCTTGCTGTGCAGTTCAGGCTGGCCTTGAGCTCACTTTTGGTCTCTAACTCACACTGATCCTCCTGCCTCTGATCCAAGTGCTCAGATTACAGGCATGCGCCACCACGCCTGGCTGGGAAGGAATATCCTTAAAGGTGCAAATGGCATTCATACATGAGAGAAGGTAGGAGCAGGGGCCAGGCAGAGGAAGTGAGAGGGTCCTTTGTCCCTGAGCAGTTGAAAACTGCAGTAAGTGACACTAACATGGACTCCTTTTTTTTTTTTTTAATCATCAAAGATTAGGAACTTGAAGCAAAGCATCATTCAAGTACTTTGCTCCCTCTGGGACACTTTGCCTTCCACAGCCTCTTATTCCTGTGCCATTGAGTGCGACATCTTGTTGCAGTAGGGTCTCGGTTTACGAACACCTTGTTCTGCAAATGCTCTTCAACAACAGCAATGGGTCCTGAAGGCTGACACTAACAACAGTTCTACAAAGTACTGCCTATGGTCCCAAACTTAATCCTGAGGGGATTTGACCCTGGAAGATACAAAAAAAAAAAAAAAAGAATGTTTTGTTATACAGGTCTTGCTTCAACTTGCCCTTGACCACCCAGCAGGAAAAAAAAAATGCTTAATTACAATGCATGAAACGCAGAGCTAGGTTGGTGAGACGAGCTTTAGGAGGCTTAGATTCAATAGCCTGCAACATCACAAGCTTCACTGGTGGCCCACTGCAATTGCAGAACATTCGACTGTATATGTATCTGCTTCCTCTTAGTCCGAAGAGAAGTATATTCTTTTCTTTTTTTTTTCTAACAACATCAATAGGGAGGTGGGTCATGCCCACACACTGTACTCTGTAGAATGATTGTGAGGACAATATGCAATATGTCAACTTTCAAAGAAAAGAAAGGGGAAAAGAAAAAAAAATGTTGATTTAGAAGGGTTAATGTTTAATTGTTTGATCAATCTTATATGCCTATATATAATCTAAACTGATCTGATGATGAAAATATGTAATATAACCCATGTTAAATTTAAACAATAAAAAAAAAAAAACCCAGCAATGGGCAAAATGTTATTACCATTCCCAAACTCCACATCAGGAAACATACATGCTCACAGCTGTCTTCCCCAGAACATTAAGACAGAGTAAGTTTGTAGACCAAAGTATCACTGGACTTGGCTAAGTGTATTACATAGCTTTAATTGATTAATTGATTGATTTGGTACAGGATCTTGCTATGTATCTTCAACTCATAGTGATCTTCCTGTCTCAGCCTCCCCAGTGTTGGGGATTACCAGTGTGCACCACCACACCCATTTCAGTGACTGGCATGGCATGCTTGGGGTTCCAGGGACAGCACGGCATATGGTACCAAGGATCAAACCCGGGTCCTTGCACTCACCTGACAGGTGCTTAGACTGCCAAGTTATCTCCTCAACCATCTTATATATCTTATTTAGTTTTTTTCCACAACATAGTATGAGGGCGATGTTACTGTTATCCCCATTTTATAGATTAAAAATCTGAGAAATGAGAAAGATTATTGAGGTGCCCACAAGTACCCAGTAAATGCAGTTGATAGAATAAGACGTTATGAACTTTTTTTTGCGGTACTGGGGCTTGAACTCAGGAGCTTGTGCTTGGGAGGTAGGCGCTTATGCCTCTGAGCTATATCCCCAGTCCAGTAGAATAAGATCTCAGCCCAGAAGTCACGTTCCCACGTTTATACTAAGAACCAAAGCCAAGTGCCTTCAAATTGCAGCCAAAGAAAGCTTTTGAGCTAATGGTAGGTCTGTTATCCCAGCACACGGGACATCTCACTATCAGGAAATAGAATAGTTCCAACGTTGAGTAACTTCCTTATAACCCTAACATTAGGGAATTTCACAATAAATTATTGGGGTACCAGTCTCAGGGACCTGTGGGTCAGAGCCACGCTTTGACTGATCAGCCAGCTCTAGCAGCACACACAGAGCAAACCCTGGAGAAAGTATTTAGGCTCAGCTGATGTGGGTGGCTTTAGAGAAGGGATCAGAGTTGTGACACTGTCAGATGGCCTGCTTATTGCTGGGCACAAAGCAACACCTGCCACCCAGGCCCCAGGCTTCCTCCAGGTGCGTTGAAGGCCTTGTACCCAGAGCTAGTTTGCCTTGCTGTTGGTAACATGTGCTGTGCCTTCTTCTTGTGTGCTGACTGAGGCTTTCGTGGCCTCTCCTTCCACGAACAGAAGGGGGTATTGATCATTCTATTTTAAGGTCTGGTACAGAGGTGCTGGAGCAGGAACTGGTGAACGGCAGCCCAAGGGGAAGATAACTCATTGGCCATGGAAATATTCTGCTTCTAAATTTGCCCCTGAAGACAATATGGGAAAATCAAATGCGTGAGCCAGGCAAGGCTCTAAGCCTTAGCACGACACTGTCCGAATGACGAATACAGTTATAAAGAAAAGGGTTAAGCCTAGGACACTCCTTCTTTAAGGACTAGTTTGAGATGCTTGACCTCCACCCACCACACACACAGGGCAGGTGGTACTGAGTAACATTGTCCAGCAACTAGAATAAAGAAGAGAGGTTTGAAAAGAACTCGGCTTTCTCTGTGCATGGAAGGGTGCCAAATGAAAATATCGCTTGTCTAATATTTCTAGGAGACAAGTAGCACCACTTCAGTCTATGTATTTTCAGATGGCAGAAAAGCCGGCGCTTTCTCATTTCTTCCGATAATTTTTGAAAATATATCGGTCATGCACCAAGCATCTAAAAAAGAAGCTCACAGCATCTGCAGCGGGGCTTTGCTAGTGCCACCGATAGGCCAATAGGCCGCATGTAGTAATTGTCCTCCCTAGGGATCCCCTCCCAGGCTGGCTGTAGCACTCACAACCATAAGCCCAGAATTGGATCATAAATTAATCAGAAACTCTAGAAGCTGCTGCATGACTGCGTGAGGCTTTGGGGGGACACCTAGACCCAAACCATACCTCTGAGCACCATCTCTGGTGGTTATTGCCTTTACTCTGTACCGCTCTTAGGCCCCAGGCTAATGGAATCCAACCGACTTCATGTTAGTGTAGTTTTATTGTGCTCTGTAAGTACCGCAAGTTCTGTAATAGCTGTGACTGGAAGGCGCTCTCCCATGGTCCGTCGGTGGGAAACCTAATTCCAAAGCTCACATGGTGACAACATTTGCAGGTGAAGCCCCTGGGGGTGGTTAGGGTTGGACAAATCTGTGTTGGCATCCATAGCTTCATAAGCACCGCAGCATGGACAGGCTAGTGTGCCACTCGGGCTTGCCCTGCTCTGTTGGGATCAGCGAGAGGCCCGCGGGAGGGTGGAGCAGAGGCTGCGACCTCCTCTTGCCCTTCTCAGTCTCCTTGATGCATGGGCTGCCTGGACTTCTATTCGTGTTACCCGGTCTGTGTCACTTAGCTATAGTAACAGGAAAGGACTGTAGTCATTACCTCCCATTAAAAGTAAAATATGTAACCAAAGTACTATGTTTCTAGAAAATAAATCTATTGCTAAACTAATGTTACAGTTTGTGTCTGGTTGCCCCCCCAAAAGCCTTGTGCAATCATGGGGTGCTGGAGCTGCTAGAGTTTGAGACTGACTCATGATCCACTGGGATTATGGGTCTTAGTACTGCTGGGCTTATGGGTGTGTGGACCTTCCCCAGCTTGGGGCGATAGCCCAAATGTAATATAAGAGAGACAGAGACAGACCTTCACTGTTACTATTATTGGCCTATTGCCATTGTTGCTGTCCCGCTGCCAGGAGCTGCTGCCCCCTGCCACGCGCTGCTCTGCCTTGGAGCCAGCTGAGTGTGGACCGAAACCTCCAGTAAGTGCGAGCTGAATAAAACTTTCCTTCGTTCATCTTGGGCGTCAGGTGTTTGTCCCAGCAAGAAGAAAAAAGTGACTGAGACATCTCCTAACGCCAATGTCCCTATGTGCCTTAAGAGGTATACATGCAGGAAAGTTTGCAGTGGCACTATTGAGACAGCTAAACATGTTCAAAGCTCCAGTTGGTGGCCCATCCCTAGTAGAGTGGATAATTGTTTAATAAGCATACAGGAACAGTACAAACAGTGACAATGAATATTTAATGCTACACGCAATGGTATGGACAGATCTCAGTGAGACACTGATATCAATGGCGAAACTAGCCAAAGCCTGCCCACAGCCTTGGCAGCCCAGGAGACCCCTCTCCTCGGTGGGCGACAGCTGCACACTGACATGATGAGTGTCGCCACGGCCATCTTGGCCTGTGTTCTGAGGCATGCCTATCAAGCTGTAGGATGACACAGGTGCCTTAATTTCTGTGTGTTGTAGGTGATTCCAGTAGGTAGCCAGCATTGAACACTACCATTCTAGAGCCCAGGGTAGGCTTCTTCCTTCGCTCTTCCTTCCACCTCACCCCACCCGCCATGCCTTCCACTTCCTACTTCTCTGCCTCCAAAATGCCACACACTCTTCGGGGTGCCAAGAACATAGAAAAGGAAAGCTGGCATCCATGCCTGTAAGAGTCTAGTAGTCGCCTTGCCGATGAAGGCTGCCCTTGGACAGGCAGACCCACCTGTCTATGCACAGTGACTGCAGAGCCATCACCAGCTACCACAGCATCGCTAGTTGTGAATGTAAATTTCTCCAAGTCTATGCTGCGGAAACACAGGGCCAGCACACAGAAGGTGACCACACTGTGGGCAGCCTCTATGGCCGCAGGTGACCCCAGGAGGGTAACGAGCTGCGTTGGCTGCACCTGGGAGCTAGGACTTACATCACATTTCAAGTGTATCTGCCATAAGGGCAGCTGCCCTCCCAGCCGAATTCTCAGTCATGCCGCACGGCTGGCTGAGCATACATCACTATAATCGTCTTCTGCGCAGCCTGTGTTTTGCAAGCCGTGGGTGAAACGTAGGCTTTCATCTTTTGCACTTATTATTTCCTCTGCCTTTCTCAGCACAGGCGATGAAATAAACACAGCAATGTCTCGGCAGAGCCTCCGCTCTGTGGATTTCTGGAACACGTCTCTGTGTTCCGCCGCTGTCCCCAGGCATTTCTGATAATGGCAGCACAGGCCGACACAGGAAGTCACAGCACATCATCTTTATCTTCCACAGCACACCCTGTCTCTTAGGAACAGGCCCCGCTGATGACTCCATCCCAGCCGGTATCTCAAGGTTTGCCTTTCTAAACAAACAAAGGATGCCCTAACCTTGAGCGAATCCTGCCTTTGCTTCGCACTGCGTCTGCTGTGACTAGAAATGCTAAGTGCTGGGGGGTTGCAGAAGGCCTGGAGAGGCTACAAGGGCATGAATTTCCGTCTGCCTGAGTCCTCCCTCTGGCCCAGATAAGTCACCCTGTTAAGACCTTGCACAGTGCTATGGGAGGAAAGGACCCTGATGAGTTCACTGCTTCCCACTCACCCTTCAGATTCCAGACCTCGCGTTGCTTCCCAGGGAAGCCCTCCCTGGCCCCTGTGGGGCCAGGAAGATCAGGCCCCTTAGGAACGAGCTTCACAAAAACATGTGCATTTCCTGTGTCGTAGTCAAATACTTGTAACTAACTGACTTCTGTGGCTATTTATCTCACTTACCAATATATCTCCAGCCCATGGTGCTTCCCAGCTGTCAGCCCACCAGCAGGGAGGGGGGTAAGGGGGTTTTCATAGGCGAGGTCCCAAGCTTAAAGAACACACCCGTGCAAAACATTAGCAAAAACAGCAGTCAGCGTGGAGCAGAGCAGAGGGGCCTGCATCTTTATTGTACGATTCTCATGCAGGTGGTCATCCCACACTTATATCCGTGCGTAGCACTGCAACGAGCCCACATGTGTTTGCCTGAGCTAAGTCAGGGATGTATAACTATATCCCACCTGCACTAGCCAGGCAGGGTCATGGTCTCAAGTGTCCTTAGATGACCTTGAGCTTGGGAGGAGTCTGAGTGGTTCCTGACAGCAGCTCATGCATGCAGTAAGGGCTCGGTAACTATCACCGATTGAATGATTACATCAATGACCGATGAGTGACCTCATGGCAAACCTGTTACTGTTTGCCTTCTTCCTTATTGTTTTGAGGGTTTCCTTTCATTCTCTAAGGTTATTACCTGCTACCAAGTACGGCATCTCTGGCTTTGTCCTCAGTGGAGATGGATGACAAGCAGCCGGCCAGCAGCTCCCTTTCATAAGCTCATAAATCATGACAGGGATGCTCATCCTGAGGTTTTACTACTTGCTGACTTTCTCTGAAGGTGAGACCTAAGTCTTGGTGTGAAAATCCAAAACGAAGTAGAGCTAAGGAATAAAGCCGTCCGTGTTACATCTCTGTGCAGTGGCTTGGGGACACTGGTGGCCGACGCTATGTTGAGAGCTTACCCAGGTGCCTCCAGATCTCTGTACTTGGGCCTGCTCTCTGCAAATCGTGAAACCAAACTGGAGCAAAGAAAGCACTTTCCAGAAGCCTGGAGACCCAGAGCCTGGCTCACTCCTCCATCATCAAATAGTCTAAAGAGCTCAGAAAGTGTCCAGGCTCTAGACACTCAGCAGTGACACTCGGTAGGGAGGAGGCATTGGCTTCAAGGGGTCTGGCTAGGGCAGAGGACAAGGACATGTGAGGAAAGTCATGTTGGCTTGGGGTTGCCCGATCAGGGACTCAGCACGCACAACGCACTAACCAGCCATGGCCTGGGTAAGGCCGAGCTGCTCCGGCCCACCTTGAGTATCTGCTAGTTGTGAGGCCTGGGCTTCGATGACATGTCCAGATGATTCTGCCTGTCCTGCTCTGAAGACCACACATGGATGGCTGCTGACTAAACTAAGTGCGCTGTTAGAGGAGACATAGCTCAGAGCACTGAATCAGTCATTTTTCTGTTGGATACATGTATGGTCAATCAGCCAGCCAATCAGTGAAGCTCAGTACTAGTACATATCTGTGGTATAAAGTCCCTGTGTAATGGGGCAGAGGTGGAATTTAAAGAAATACGTCAAGAAATATGAAAGACTGCTTCTCCACTCTTTATTGTCTCTAACACAAGGCTTGCCAAGAAGAGTGATAGGCCTGGGGTTATGCGGGCACCTTTTCCTACTGGTGTCTTTCTCTGTCTGCAGTTGCAGTGGGCTCCGCCTCCTCTGGAGTAGCCTTTGGGCTCGCTCACTTCTGAAGTCACTGACAGAAGGTGGCCAGGGAGCTGCCTCATGACCAGGAGCTGGACACCGAAGAGGCCTCTCCACGCATGGGTGTTCTTACACGCTTGGCCAAGGGTCTGGCAGGTCGCATGGACTGAAAGTTAAAGGTGTGCCCTGTGCATACCAGTGGGTGGGGGATGCCGTCAGCAGCCTGTGGTGCAGCTCTAGCAGGGAGCGCTTCAGCACGTATGCTCTGCTTGCGCTCCTGAGTTCGATTCCCATCACAATAAATAAATTCGGTAACTAATTAATCACTGCTCGTGACCCTCAGTCCCTTCATCTGTAAACAGGCACAGTAACAACACCTGAAATAATTGAACCTCATGCACAGAGGGCACTCAGATCTCCTCTCAGCTAGTCAGCATTATTTGGCATTATGGCTCGCTTGCTTATTAAGCTTTCTTCACCACATGTGGTGTCCGCTTGTTCATCCCTGCATGTGCAAAGCTTTGGAAGTGATAAGCTCGCCATATTCCTTTTGATTAATCACTTTCAGGGTAGATTTGTAGGAGAAATTTTACTATCTGGGTTTCTAGGCATAGACCAGAGATGAGCAGGATTGGTGTATGGCTGAACGCCCTGAATTAAGATTCCCACACCAGGCCAGCGTTCGTGCCCTGTTAAGACGCTTACTAACAGGAGAGCTGTAGGGGAAATGGATGGCCTGCTACGAGTCACTTTTATTTATTTTTTAATCTTTTATTTTTAAATGTGTTCATTTGATACAGCGCCTTGCTATGCAGCAAGACTCACAGTGATCCTCCTGTCTCAGCATCCTCTGCGCCGGGATTACAGGTTTGTGCCATCACACTTGGCTTGGGGGTTGACGTGGTGCACTTGGGGCGCTGGAGCCAGTATGGTGTGGGGTACAAGCATTGAACCCAGGTCCTTAAGCTTGCTAGACAGGCACTTAGACTGCTGCGCTATTTCCGCAGCCCAAAAAGTCATCTTTAAAAGCTAAAATGCAATACTTCCAGCTTCCCCCTTCCGCCACCCCCTCACTGAGGGTGAGCCTTTCTTGGCCCCAGCTCCTTCACATAAGAACGATGAGTGGAGATCATGTATCACCCCCAGCCGCAGACATTTGGCTCCCGGTCCTGCCTCTGCCTCGAAGCCATGTGAATTTCCAGCAGTTACTTAAGATCTCTTTGTCTGCCCTTCCTCATCCTTAGGCTGGTAACAGCACAGCTGGGATGAGCACAGAATTCACACTGAGCTCGTGCAGCCCCTGAAAGGTGCAAGGTGCCACACGTGGCGGCTGTGGGAACGCCGCGTCTTACCTTGTTGGGCGGCCTTCGTCCTAATATTCCTGGCTTGGTGAAGAAACCCATGCCCTCTGTGACCCGGGGCTGCGCTCAAATCCCCTCTCAGCCTCCTTTTCAAATTTTAATATAAAACTCCCCATCCTTTCAGAGAGGCTGCGTCTCTGTCAGCCCTGTGAGTGGCACGGCCTCCTGGCACCCTCTCCAGGTCCAGCCGCTTCTTCCTTCTTGCTGACAACACTCAGTCAGACCTCCTGAAGGTGGACTTCCATCTGCCTTGCCAAGCGCAGGCCCTGCTCCATCATGGGCGCTCAATAAATATTTGTTGAATGGATGAGCCAATACAGGCAGCCGAGACACACAAAAGCAGCCATGGCATTATGCTAAAAATACGGCAGCTTTGTTTCTATGCAGACAGGCACTGGGGCTGAATTACCACATCCTCCTTAGAGGATTGTTCCCAGCCAGTCACTCACAAGGAAGGGCCCAGAGCCTCTTTATCATGGCGCTGGTACAGGCCACGCAGAGAAAGAGGGTGGTGTCTCCCAGCTCTTACTCTGACCGCAGATCCACGTCCTCCAGATCAAGCCCAAATCATCCAGAATCACCTTGGCACCACCCTCCTCCAAATGTTTCTTGGCTGGAAACTGCCAGAACCCCAAAGAGACCACAGCCCCACGTACCACTGAGCGTTTCTGGTGGCCCGTGAGAGCCTTTGAATCTTCAGCTTCAACCCACTGGATGGGAGTCAGCCAGGGTGAAAGCCCAGACTCCTTGCCACGGCTTGGGAGGCCACCTACAACCCGTGTCCTGCCCCCTTCTTGCTCAGCTGTCATTCTCCCAGAGAAGCCCCCCTCTCACCCACACCCACAATGGGTGCTCTTTGCTCCTTAAGACAGAGGTAAGAACTTTCTGTGAACACCCAGGTAGTAAGTTCATAAGGTTTGGGGGGCCTTGTGGCCTCCATCACAATTATCAACTCCGCCCTTGTTGCATAAAAGCACAAATTAAGATGCAGAAATGCATGAGCTTTGTTCTCCTTCCCCACAAATTTTTTATCTATAAAAAACAGGCCATGAACTGCATCTGGTCCGTGATCCGTAATGTGCCACCCCCTCCCCACGCTAAGGCCCCTTCTGTTGTTTTCTCTCTTTGAATCCCACCTGAGTTGCTGTCATCTACTTTTGCCTGGGTTGCTTTCCTGGCCAGGAAGCCAGGCTGTGAGCTTCATGAGGGCAAAGCACTAAATCTGTGGGTCACGGGGTCCTCCACAGGGTTCCTGGCCCGTGGAGCCTGCTGTCTGTCCTGTCCCTCAGCACGAGACCCTTCTGCAGTCCTCCGGTCTCTCCAGGTTCCTTCTGGCCCCCTCCACTGGGCACTTGTGACCCCGCTCTCCCCCTCCCGCCCCCTCTCAGCCGCTCTCTGGAGCCAGGCCAAACACTACCCTTGCAGGCAAGCCCTTCTAGGCCATGCTGCACACAGCCTCCCAGAGGCTTCAGGGGCTCTCGCGCTGTCCAAGCACTCACTAAACACCGGAATGCTGAGTCCTCCAGGACTCCAGCAGGTTTCTCGCTCCCCTGTAAGCCTACAATGGTGCGTGACACACAGGTTTTCAACAGATATTTATCTAAAATACTACTTTTCAAGCTTGAAGGTATGCACCCGTCACCTGAAGATCCAGTGAAAGGGCCAATTCTGAGGCAGCGTGGAGGCGAGGCCTTGAATTCTGGTTGTCTAAGAAAGCTGCAGCAGCTGATGCTGCCCACCGCCAGCCAAGCTTGGATCAGTGCCACTCAGCAGCATTCTTAGCTGCCCAGGCGCTCTAGAGGAGGAGCATGTGCTGGGTAGGGGCCCTTCCCAAGCCATCTGAGAGGCCAGGGCCAAAGAGGTGCACAACAGCGCCACCCCTGAAAGGCCCATTCAGTGGAGAATGATGAGGACGGATACCTGCATCCTGTTAGTGTCTTGGCCTAAGGCACCCTCCTCAGAGAGCCGGTGCAGACCCTGGCTCCTGCGGTGCTGGCCAAGCCGAAGGAGGCCCCCCTGCCTCACCACTGAAGAGAGAGCATCCCGCAGGGAAACATCGCAGAAACGGGATGCAGCGCCGCGGCGGCGGCATTACGCCAGGTCATCTACTGAGCGCAGCTTGGTCCAACTTGATCTGGGAAATAAACCCACCACGTAAACATCAGTGTCTCCATTTCAGAGATGAGGAGCCTAAGTCTTGGGGTGAGAAGAGCTTTTTTTAAGAGTCCCTCAGCTGGGTGGATTGAAGTCAAACTTCGAGCCCAGGACAGGCTGACTCGAGGCTCCAGATTTTACCACCGCACCCCCCCCCCCTGCTAGCATGCTCACGCATCTCACCGTAGACACCGTAGATCTATAAGCCTCGGAAGCATGGGCTGTTTCCATCACAACAACTCTCTGGCTAGGTTTCTTCCCTGAGAGAGTTCTGGTTGATGGTGTTCCAAATGTACTTCCACCTCAGGCAAGAGAAGTTTCTAGAGT
Organism: Myocastor coypus; assembly: GCA_004027025.1. Classification (NCBI taxonomy): domain Eukaryota; kingdom Metazoa; phylum Chordata; class Mammalia; order Rodentia; family Myocastoridae; genus Myocastor; species Myocastor coypus. The sequence goes on from PVJA010012142.1 coordinate 17,050, forward strand.
CTGCTCGGCAGGCACTAGTTAGTTGGTTAGTTAGTTGCTTCATCCTGGCCTCTGGAGAGATGTCTTGTTCAGCAGCGTTTGGGCCAAATGAACAGCAGGGTCTCAACCCACAGCCATACCACTGGGTGGCCATGCTCTGCTGCATCCTGGCTATCATCAGCCAACGCCTGTCACTGAACTTAGTCCTGCGAAGCACGGCACACTCATCTCCTCAGGCAGATGGTGCAGCCCTGCTCCCTCTATACCAGGGCCCCGTTTAAAAGTGCACAGGACTTCAGGGTGTCTCTCCTACCTGGCGGCCAGGGTCACTTTGCCAAGTGCGCTGACACAGGGGCTCCGGGTGACCTGTGCTTGGGGTACAGCAGGGCAGCTGGGTCCTGCAAGGTGCCGTCTTGGCTGGCAGCATGTTGGCCTCAGAGGCTCTGTAATGTCGCTTCCTCGCCACTCTGTGGGATGACTGGATGACTGAGAAACACCCAGATTCAAGGAAGAGAATCCAGCGCTACTTTTTGGTGAGGGGAGCCAGGTCACAGGTCGAAGGCCACACCGAGCAGAAGGTGCCGTTCCACAACTTCTGCAACTGGCAGCCCGTTGCACCTTCCACCCCACCTTTCCCATATTGCTGCTCACTGCCTTGAACCTCCTAGGGGGCCAAAAGCTTCTCAGGTGAAAAGCTACACAGTCTTGAGCACTCCCTGAATAAGTTAGCCTTCATAGGTGGCCTGCCTTCGCGCCATGCATCTTAGCCACCCGTGAAGGCACTGCTCCTCCCTGACATGCGAGTATGAGGTTCCACCCAAAGAAATGCCAGAGCAAGAAACAGAAGTCCAAGGAAGCTGCCCTGAAGAGCTTCCCCCTGACGAGCACCTTCTAGGCCACTCTCCGAGTACGTCGCCCACACAACCTAATGAGGAGTGTCGGAAACTCCAGGTGACGGACAGGTCAGGCTCTGCCAGGACTGGAAGCGGTAGACCAAGGGTTCAGGCACAATTTTTCACATAACCATAGCTCATCACCAGTAATCTCTTGATGTTTCTTAGAAAATGCTTTCAAACTTCCTCTGTTAGTTTGGGCTCCTTGTCTTAAGTGACCAAAAGTTGAGAAATGAGCTTGATTGGTGGAAGTACAAGTCTTGCCAATTCTAGGAGCTTGAGATATGGCTGACCCAGGGGTTCAGCTTCACTGGCTTTCACATTAGGTAATTCTCTCTCTCTCTCTCTCTCTGGTTTCATTCCCATGAAGGGAAAGAGGCATAGTGACAGCCACCACCAGCTATACACCATATCCTACCACCTCAGCAAAGGCAGCAACATTCTGCATCCCACATCAATAAATTCAAGAAAATGTCTTTTACTTTATGTCTGACTAAACCCTTAAATTTTCCTGGCAGAATCCCAGCCCCTGCATGTACACCAATCCCTTGTGAACAGAAAGGTGGAATAAGGTGCTTGTCTAGGTGGAGCTTGGGCCTTCAGAATCAGCCTGAACATCTCTAAGAGAGGAATGATTCCAAAAGGACTCTCAGGTCAAAGTCATCAATGGAAAGAAATGGGCACCAGACAGGCGAAAACACCGGGTGGTGACTATGTCCTCGCTGCAGAGAGCTAATCTGGAAGTTGGCAAGACTGCTCCTTATTCCATTTTTATCCATTTCTTCCCTCTGGCTCTGAGTGTTCTATTATTGCATCTGTTCTTCCTTCCTTAGAGGAAAAGAGTTGACAAATTTATTCACATTAAAGTATGAGTCACTCAATCACCAAGAATCCTTGCACCCGTGCTTCTATAAAGAGCCCTCCTTGACTGATGCGTGTTGAGTTCTCTCCGTGTGACAGGCTTTGATGGCGAAGCGCGGAACGGGTCGGGGTGAAAGGAGGCAGCCCGGTCGTACACAGGCTTCAGTACGCATTAATATTCTAAGGGAAAAAAGTCAACTACTTTCGTTTGAAGGAAATTTTGAGGTCACCGGAGAGAAAAGAAATAGCCAAGTGTCTCCAGAATTGAAACGCTCACGAAATTGCTCTGGGCCATTTTCTGCCCTCCAACCTCAGCCCTCAGAGCTCTGACTCAGCAGGTCTGGAGTGAGCCTCTGGCATTTCATTTTAGAAACCCCTTTCCTTCTCTCTTTGGTGGGTGTTGGACAGAGGGTGGCACCATGGTACTTGGCACGGTATCTAGAATCCTCATACCAACTATGTTCCCCTTCCACCTCCCTTGACCCAAGGTCTTCCTAAGCTACAAGGCTGGGCCAAACTTGAAGATCACCCTGCCTCAGCCTTCCAGAGCCCCTGGAGGACAGGCACGTGCCATCTCACTCAGCTTCTTGCATGATTTTGAAGAAGATGCTTCCAGTATGTTGCATTGACGTTCACTGATTTAACCTGAATAACTTATTCTGCCGTAGTTACACTTCAGGAATCATTAAATCCCTGTTGGAAAAGGGAAGCCACGGAGCAAAAGCGCGTCTTCCTTAGAAATACACCGCATGCGCAGCCTTCGCTCCGGCCTTCTCGGAACCCTTCCCCCACCTCATTCGGTCCACGCTGGGATTTGCAGGTGGCTCAGCGACTGCTGATGCCCTGTGCAGTGGAGGCTGGCGGCTCCCTGCTCACACACTTGGCAATGGTCTGGTCTGGCCTTAGGAGCAGGTTTGGCTCCTGGGAGGCTGGAGGGTGAGCGCCTTGCTGCCAGGCCTCATACACATCGGAAGGGGAGCTGGGCAGTACCCAGAATCCTTTTCCACTGGGACGTGCAGATTGTGCTCTACGCCTCCCTCAGCGCTTCCCAGAGGAGCCTCTCTGGTTACCACAGCAGGATCCAGCTTCCCTCCCTACCTGTCTCCCATCAGCCTGCTCTGTTAGTGCTTTCTGTGGTCATTTTCCACGTAAGTGACCAGCATGCTAACCCTTGAGTTAGGGCCCCAGAAAGCCCCAAATATGTGTCCCTATGTACCTATTTGCAAAAGTTATGCGCTGTGTTTCACGTTTTTCTCAGAAATGCTGAATGCTGGCAGTTGCCCTCAGATTGTATCAGCGATGAAGAGGTTTCAGTCAAATATCCAAAGAAGCAAGGAGGAACTGCAAATCAAACTAACATCTTTGACCCACAGAGAAGTAGCCAGGCCTTTAGCCATCAGGCTAGGGGCGATGACCTCATTGCTATGATTAACATTATATTGACCACTGACTCTGCCAAAACCACTCAGCAGCCCAAATCATGCTAAACGGTGGTTCCAAGAAGGGTCTGGGAAGGGGCAGACTGACGTTAAAGTGTTACTGTACTCAAATAGTCACCAAAAGTGCAGAGAGTGCGTTTACCGGGCACGCTGTGTTCCAGCATGATTAGACGTCGGCGGAAGAGAAGTGGAAAAAGAGTAGCAAAGCTCAGCAGAAACCAGCCCAACCCAGAGACTCGCTGCAAACAGCGACGGGTACGAAACGCTGCTTGGGCTTTCAATGTTGATGTAAAGCTTCTTCCTTCATCCGCTTTCAAGTAGTAGCAAATCATTCTGACAATAACTGTGAAGTGTATCTATTGATGACAGCCCGGGGGCTGAGGCGATTGGCCCACCTCCCCTTCTATTGATTGCCCTCCCAAGTGACCCGTGGGCTTTCGGAGGAACCAAGAGAACGAAGAGGAACCTCAGGCTTTGTTCCCTGACATGAAGGGGAACGTGGAGAAACATGTCCACCGAATGGACACATAAGGGCGTCCACCAAATCAGGACGCGGAGAGGGGTGGAGGAGAGCTTGCACACGTGCATCTGACTGGGAGAGCTCACCCAGACAGACATTTAGCGTATCTGGTCTCAGTTTCTGCTCTATCTGCAGGGAGAGAGCTTTCAGAAATTCATGTCCTGTTCTTCAATTCCGAGTTCCATCATATTGCAGAAGAAAGCACACGGTTCAAAAACTCCTGAAAATAGTTCTGCTGTGCTTTCCTATGAGGCCGTCAGTCTAGTGCTGTTCCTCTAGCGCCAGCTGTTAGATACAGCAGTAACCCCTGTCGGTGAATTTCACTCATTGCAGGATTCTGGTCAAACGGCGAAGTGGACGAGCGCCAAGTGAAATTTCCCTGCGGCGCCGACATTGAGCCTGACCATGGGGCGTGGTTCTCACCTATGTTTCATTTGATCTCTGACCAGAGTCATGGAAATAGTGGAGCTCATCAGCCAGGCGCCGCTGCGTTTCCAGGAATGATATTAAACGCATTCTTCTTCAACAGACTGTAAAAATATCACCTATGTTGGTGAAGTCTCTGTGTTTGCAAGCAACGCAAAAATGGATGGGGGCCGAGAAGCCTAACTACAGAGTGAATCATGGGCAGGACTGGAGAAGAGGTTCAGAATGATGGGAGAAACTGAAGAACCAGACGGAAGATAAGCTGCCAGGAGGCAGAGATGTTCAGAAGGCCCAGGAAGCAGGAGCAGGCTGGCGCCCTCCTCGGCCGCCAAGGCTAGGAAGAGTCAGTTTCTACTGTATGGCTGCCTTCCTATCGTACCGTCAAAGACTGGGAATATTGGGAACCTTCTGTCAGTGCACTCAGGTTACTGGCTGACCTCTCAGCAAGGGAGAAAACGGGGTATCCGCAGTGGCAACCCCAGTAAGATGGCAATCAGTAGGTGAGAGATCATTTTCCCAAAGAAAATCAGGTCCAGGGAGTAGGCCAATGAGAACAGAGGAACCTGCGGATAAGGCCGCAGACATTGATGGATAGCAGTGAATATTGAGGTATGGAGCCTTCAAATCAGGTAGCAGCCTGACAGCACTTTGTTTAAGATCCCAGGCTCTTTCTACTCTGCTATCTTGTTGAAATTATTTTCTGTAGGACTCTAATAACCATGAGAAGAGTGTTAGCATCCTTGGAGGATAGTTATCACTTGGGGACGACATCATTTCTGGTCCCTTCATACCAGCCACTGTCTTCTACTCTCTGTCCCCGAAGCTCTGCTGTTCTTCCTTCAAACCCTGAATAGAATGGAACCCTGCTGGGCTTCTGGTAACACCCTTCAACTCCAGAATCAGGATCCACCATGACTCTGCAGCTTCTGGTGCCTGGCAGCTGCTAAGTGCCAGCAATGTGATGCCAGGTGCTGATGCCAGGTGTGATGCCAGGGTCGCTGTGTTGCATCTGTATGAGCCAGTGTATAGGCTAACAACATAGAACAGAATAAAACATGATAATGGTGACACAGAAGCCCTTAGGAACTCAGTGGGATGCTATTTCATGGCCTTTGCTAGCTACCAGCCATTCCATTACATCTGTTCAAATTATATTCTTCAAACAAAAGGCAGTAAAACATGCCTGAGAAAGTACAAGTCATTCCTCAGTCTTCAGCAGCTCTATAGAGATAAGAATAAAACCCTTCAAAAAGTCATCAGAAAAAACGCTGGCCAAAACACTCACTGAAACAACTGCACACATTGCCTTTTCTTGTTTTCCTGATAGAGAGTGTGGGGCCTGCCTCACGGATCGCCACAACGTTCCCTACTTCAGCGCCTCGAGTACGTGCACCTTTCAGATAAGAGCTCCCAAATGCTGTAAACCTCTTCATGGTCACCGCCGATGCTGTAGGTTCAGTGGGGGCAGGGACTTGGCCTCTGGAGTTAGACTCTTAGATCAAACCATGGACTCAGGGCTTGGTTCTCTAGGAACCTGAGGATACCTTATTTTCTAATAAGCTTTGCTGTGCTTTCTGTAACATGGAGCAATGGCCTGATTGTTCTGCTACAACTCATTTAAGTACTTAGCGAAGTACCTCATACTTTACGGATGCTCAATATACAGTAACTTTGGCGTGCTTTGTGGCTGTTTTTGTGGTGCCAGGGTAGAACCCTTCCCAAGGTCCTGCACATGAAATGCTGAGCTAGCTGCAATTTTTTTTTAAATTTTATTTATTATTTTTATTCTTGTTTCAGAACCTTTGTTTGTTTATTCACTCATTTTTATGGCCGGCTCAGCCCGCCCGAGGGCAGGGCTGGCGCAGCATGTGGTGCCAGGGATAGAACCGCGGTCCCTGAAGCCAGCCAAGCTTCCCCAAGCAGGCGCTGCTTAGACCACTGAGCCATCCCGCCGGGCCCCCTAGCTGTAATTTTTTTAAAAAAATCTTCAAAACAATCGCAGTAGGCAATCAACTGCTTCTGCAAGAATGTATGAAAAACAGTAAGGCCGACTTGACGTTCACACACATGTTGTCCGGCAAGACAGGATCCGCGCTCTAACTAGCTGACTCACTGCCCACACGTGTCATACGCAGGTCTCAGCAAATCTAAAATTTCCTCTGTGACATCTTTCTTGTGGTCACTTACACAGAAAAAAAAAAAAAAAAAACTGGACTATTGGCTCTACACAAACCAAAGATCCATGGCAGAATTGCCCAAGAGTTGAGGAGTCTCTGAGTCTCATTTCTCATTGCTGAGCCAAAATGCCCGATACTTACAGTTAAAGAAGGAAAAGTTGATTCAGATCACCGTTTGTGAAGGTTGCAGTCTGTAATCAACTGGCTCCAATACAGGATGGCACATGGAAGAGGGACAGCTATTCACGTCACAGGAAACATCATGACTGCTAAGAGAAAAAGGAAAGGCAAGCTTCTTTGGGCCTCTTTTATCTTAACCTCACTTCTGGGATTAAAGCACAGACAATCCAATCAGTGGCCTCATCTAGCACCTGCCCACCCTTAATCCCAGCACTGAACCATGAATTGATCACAAACTCTGGATTCATAAACCTTTGAAAAAGCCCCATCGGATAGTACGTGAGGCTTTGGGGGACAGCTAGACACAAACCCTACTGTTCTATCCCTAGTCCCCCAAAGACTCATGCACATCCCTTTACGCAAAAGGCCTTTAGCCCCTCTGTGAGTGCTGCTGGAAATCCTAACAGTTTTAGCACTACCGAAAAGTTCAAGTCCAAAGTCTCCTCTGAGACTTAAGGCAAACTCTTAGATGTGAGCCCCTGTACAAATGAAAAAAAAAAAAAAAAAGATTAAACATTTCCTACATTTCTATTCCAAAAGTTACAAATAGAGATGCAAAAGAATGGGATCAGAGCAAGCGAAAAATCTGACAGGGCATACATCCAGTCCTGTAGGTCCATAGGCACCGTCTGAGGCCCTCTGTGCAAGTGTGAGCTCCAAAGAGCTTGGGCGGTTCCCTCCTGATGGCACTGCCAGTGGTTGTAGCTTTTTGAGGGGCTGGCTCTGCTCCCTTCTTGCAATTTTCCCCTGACAACCCCTATTCCTGGCTCCCCAAACTTCCGGCCTCTCCACTGAACCATTGGCTTTACACTCTCAGCTTCCTTCACACACTGCCCTCTCAGGGACACAGTGCCTGATCTCTTGGGACTTCTGAAATTGAGGCGGGAGCCTTTCTGACCCTGCAACTCTTCCACTGAGTATGAGCCTAAATCCAGCGTGGCACCAATGTTGTCAAGGTCTCCTGCAAGCTGGAGCAGTAGCCAGGCTTGTGTCTGGCCATAGGAGTCAAGCACCTGGATCAGTGGGCACTCTGAATCCATTTCTAAGGAAAAAAAAAAAAGTCTGTGGGACGTTGCCATTCTGGAACACGGTGTGCTGGGGTTTTCTTCTCAAAGCAAGGTTTTTCACTTTTAAAATTTTAAAATTTGAAGCAGGTGGAGTCCTGCTGCTTCTTCTGACGTCCTTGGGCTACCTCCTCTGTCCTCCATCCTTCTCAGCAATCGGCCTCCCTTCTGCTCTGTCTTGCCGTTTACAGCTCCCCTGGAGCTTTCTTGCTGGCCAAACTCACAACATATTATATCATTCTGCTGGGCTCTTTGTTCTTGATTCATAGCACAAATCTGGCTAAAAGCCTCCAACAGTAGCCATAGCACTGCCTCAACCTAAAATTGCCTTGAAATTTCTTCTGGAAGATTAATCAGTCTTCTGTGCCTAGTCTCAGTCTTGGGCAAAGTCTCCAGACACAAGCAAGATGCAGGCAAACTTTCTGCCAAACCATAGTACTTACTGTCTGGAGTCCAGCAGTCAAAGCAGTCCTGCTTCCCAGCAGAGCCGAAAGATGTCAAATAAATCTTCCTTCCAAGGACTCCCAGCCCAAGAGGCCCAGGAGACCTAGCTATAGGGAAATCTGCTAGTAAACGCCTCACCTCCTTGGTAACATGCCGGAAGATCTTTCTAGCAATGGAGGAAGTGCGGAGTCCTCCCTCACCACCTTGGGCTTATTACGGTGACGACCGACAGTTCTTACTGCCCCGCATGCCTGCATCACAGCACTGAAACACTGAGCTCTGCATTACTCATCCCTCTTTGGTGTTCCCCATGTAGATCTTTATTTGGAGTCCACATCCCCCTGGGAGGAGGTGGCATATTATTAGGAGTGCCTTAGTGTGAATTAACTCAAGGCAACTAGAAGCCATTAAAACAAGGGCAAACGATGTCAAAATGTACCCGGTTTAGCTATGGGGATGACAGTCTGAAGCCAACGGGAATGGTGGCAGCATTTTCCCAGCTGAATGCCAAATGTTCAAATTGTGATAAATGAGATGGATTTCAGCAAATGCTTCTTTTGCTCCTCTCTGTTTGAGAGGGACACTTCTGCCCCACTGGCACTGGACCTGGCCGTGAGACCCACTTGTGTAGCTAAAGTGCAGCCATCGAGTGAGGCACAGCCTTCCCTGTGGGTGCCGTCTCCCCCTCAATCTCCTAGTGCCAGTTATAAAGGGGCACCCCCAGGGAGGCACTGGTGGAAAGAGAATAAGCGTTGCAGATCCCAATCCGCAGCCCTGGGGGTGCCCAGGCCCACCAATGCAGCTCGAGCCAGGTCTGGTCCAGACCGCCTTCAGGCCCTGGCAAAAAGAAGGAAGTTTCCCATTGACAGCTATTGGTTGTGGGGCACCTTGGTTTGAAGGACAGATGAGCAATTATGTTAGCTTTTTATTGCCATGACAAAGCACCTGACACAAGCTGAAAGAAAGATGCATTTCAGCTCATGGCCACAGGCCGTGGCCGGCTGCTTCCGTTAGTGTGGGTCTCACGTGGAGCGGACCATCATGGCGGAAGTGCACGACGCAGACAAGCCAACCCCCTGGTGGCAGCCAGGGAGCAGAAACAAGGGGACAATAAGAAAGAAAGGAAAGGGCCAGCAGCCAGATGTCCTTCAAGCCACACCCCTGGCACCCATTTCCTCAACTGACCCCAGCTCCTGGCGCCTGCTGCTCTCAACTTACCCATGGATTACTCTGCTGATCCGCTTGGCGCCCTCAGGATCCAGCCATCCCTCTAGGTCACATGCAGCTCTCCACGTGGCTGCTTTCCGTGCTGATCCCCCCCAGTATGTATGTTGTTCTTAAGGCACGATGACAATACCTGTTAATGACTGAACAACAGATGACAGGTGAACAACAGCTCCTGCCAGTCCAGCCCTGCCTTCTGCCAATTGCTGAGCCCGGTGCTTAACACGCATGACAGTTTTAATGCTTATGCAACCTGATGGATGTGCCGTACTCTCCCATTTAAGAAGGTAAGCCAATGACCTGAGGTCAATCAATTTGCCGGTTTTGGAGCCGAGATTCAAACCCGTGGGCAATCCGATTCTCATGCCCAGCTACTTCCCATGTGCCACTGCCTCTCGGAGTGCTCAGTGAATTCCACGTGGGGGGTGGACCTCATTCTTCTACCACTGTCTTGCATGAGTAATAGTTGTATATTAAGAGCTTAATGCATACCGTCCATTGAGCCTGGCATACAGCAAGCATTTATAGCTTGATGGAAGTTACTGCTGTGGCATTGTTTTTACAATGCAGATACATAGAAGCACTGAAGCACAAATGAGACGCTTAAGTGATGAAAACAGAAAATAACACAGCCTGTGAATAATGTATTTGTCGTAACTGAATTCCATATTTTTTATGCTAAATAATTACTTGCCATCAGATAAAAGCCCAGAGACTTAGTTTCATTTGAAACCCAAGAAATATTCTAATTCTATCATCTTTCTCTCTAACATATTTTAAACTTTAAATTATCTCTCATATGCTAAGTTCGTTACACAAAGCAAGCCCCCAAACTAGCCCCCCAAAATAGTATCTTTCTTTCTTTTTTTTTTTTTTTTTCTCTGATTCCTCTACCATGAAGGCAATGGATGCTATAAAGTTCTTAGAAAAAGAAAATACTTTTATCTCTAAATTTTCAGGGTGTTCAAGGAAGGCATTCTTATTTATAAACAAATTTTCAAAGCTTTTCTTTCAAGGGCAAAAATATATCATGCAAAACTGTGAAATGCGAAAGTACTAGGTATCACCGTATGTTCTGAGACTCTTGCTATCATCTCATAGAACACAGTAGAACGCTTCCATTGGATGCTTAAGGATGCCATGGGCAGTACTGCCAATGGCCCTGGCCACACAGCTAGCGATGTCCAGTGGAGACTTAGAACATGTACTGCTCTCACAAATCAGTGCTCTGTTTTGAGTGTGGCCCCTGCTCCCAGGGTTTGTGTGTGGGAATTGCAGCTGTTAGCACAGCAGAGCTGGGTGATGGGACCCCTTGGGAGATGCCCGAGTTGGGGTGGAACCTGTGCCCATGGATTAGTTTCCTTCTCACATAAGTACGTAAATACTCTGGGGGACCAGGACAAGCTACTGCAAGGACGATGGCTGTAAACACCAGAGGGCTCCGTCAGTCTTTCCTTGCTTTCTCTCCCACCATGTGATCCCCTGTTTCCTGCCATGAAGCGACCTGAGGCCCAAGCCAGCCGCATACTCCTAGAGTTCCCAGCCTTCAGAGCCATAAACCTCCATAAGCCTTCCACCTTTATAAACCACCCTGTCTCCAGTATCTTGTTCTAGCATCAGAAAACGAGCTCAGTCGTAGAGTATCTTTGCCAAAGCCAGGTCAGAACCGTTACACTGATCACAGTGGCGGCCTTCACAAACCCGAAGGAGGCTGAGGCAAGACCATGATGAGGTGCAGGACAGAGGAGCAGGCACACAGCGCTCCTGGAGCACTACAGAACCCTGGTTTTATTCGCATGTAATCTTTTCCACCCTACATAATCGATCAAGGTTGGTGTAAAACCATCCTTTGGGAGCAGATGGGCGACCGCAGGGCTCAGCTCTGGCCAGCGAGAGCCAGACAAAGAGCCTCACCGGCTCCTAGGAAGGATTTCTCTCTGTGAAGAGAGAATGGCACGGAGCACTCTCTAGAGGGAACTTTTGCCTTTCTTATTCATGATAGGGGAAAGCCAGTGCACTTAGGATGGCAGGAAGAACTAGAAGCTAGCGTGGCTAAGCTCCAGGGTAAAGGCAGGGCAGCCCCGCCTCCTGCCTTCCTCTTCAGGCCATGGCTGTCCCTGAGGTCCAAATCTCTATTATTCACAGCAGAGCCTGCTTGTCACTGCTTTCTGTTCTCTGCTCCAACTGACCACTGGCTGAAGACAGCTTATACACCCATGTGGCCACCTCTCCTCGTAAGCGATGGATCTGTGTTTGCGAAAATACGAAATCCCATGTTTCTAAAACACCAGAAAGACAAGCAAGTCATTAAAGCGCTGTGCATGCCTCACAAAGCGTCTCCAGGCCAGCTGTGAGCGGTGCAGGTGGCGGTGTCTGTGAGTTCCTCCTGCACCAGCCACCCCTCTGCCAAGCGCGCCTCCTAGGAAACCAAGGAAGGGGCAGTCAGAAGGCAGCTCTCGTGGGAGCGCTGAGGCCTACCGACCTGAGCCAGATGTGCCATCCCGGGCTCTACAAGGAAAGGAATGTTTCATCTGTACCACGGGCCTTGCATTTAAAAAGAAAGACAAATTGTTTGCTTACAGAGAGGATTTAATCTGTGCAGACGTTTCGATAGGTCTGTTTTCCAAATTGATTTGACATTCATTTGGTGAGATCTGGGAAACCGATTGCGCACCTACTTGCAGCTCCTGGCTCATGCCATTCTTCTGAGAGGAAGAAAGTAAGGCCCTCTGTGAGTCCATGACGAAACCAGAAAGCTGCTGCTAACCTCCAGCTTACGGTGGCTTCAGATGCTGGCCTGGAGTCCAACACAAACAGCAGTGCTGGAACGGAGGGCAGCAGTAGCCGCAGCAGCCTCCAGCCAGGCAAAGCACTAATGCACGTCCCTGTTGATCCTGGGAAACTCCCGTCTCTGGCCCCTGTGGTGCCAATGGAACTATAAATCTTGGGGCCTTTTCTACCTCGTGCCTACAGGGCAAGCACAAAGCCAGCCCAGCTGGTGATCCTTCTGTGAGCCCAGCTGGAGAGAAGGGCACATAATACAACCAGGGAACATGAGAGGGACAGCCAAATGGACACCCGTGTGCATCCAGAAAGACCAGCCTCTTGCCACCGCCGGCTTACCACACTGCGAAGGGGAGAGCAGCACGATGCCAACCACCCGCTGCCTGTCATCTGCACAGAGCCGTGTGGTCCTGAAGCCGAGCGATGCCTGTGCACCTAAGAACTAGGAAAGGGGCAGAGCCTGGACCATAGGACATTCTAGGCTATCTTGTGCCCCAAAGAGGACTACCCCACGGACATCCCAGTCAAGAAGGCCAAAGAACCCTGGGCGTGGGGCTGTGTGCCCGGAACACATCGGAATGCTGAGGCAGGAAGATCACAAGTTTGAGTCCAGCCTGGGCAACTTAGGGACTTATTTGGAGTCTCTGTCTCTGTCTCTGTCTCTCTCTCTCCCCCTCATAACTATAGATATAGATATATAGATGCATATATATATATATATATATATATATATATATATATATATATGGCAGCTTAATGGAAAGGCCATGTGTTCAATCACCAGTAGCATTCAGTTTCTGCTAAAAGACAAAAGAGGAGAGGGAATTAAAAAAAAGAAAGGCAGAAAGAGATGGGAAAGGAGGGCGAGAAAGAAAGAAGGAAGGAAGGAGAGAGACAGAGAGAGACAGGGAGAGACAGAGAGATAGAGACAGAAAGAAAGAAGGAAGGAAGGAGACAGAGAGAGACAGAGAGAGAGACAGAGAGAGGAGAGGGAGACAGAGACAGAGACAGAGAGAGACAGAGAGAGATAAAGAGAGGAGAGAGAGACAGAGAGAGATAAAGAGAGGAGAGAGAGACAGAAAGAAAGAAAGAAGGAAGGAAGGAGAGAGAGAGACAGAGAGAGACAGAGACAGAGAGAGAGAGAGGAGAGAGAGGCAGAGAGAGACAGAGAATTCCTGGAGCTACTTTGCTAGCCTCGGAACCAAAGCGATCCATGTCTAAGGACATGAAACTACTCGGTAAAAGCCGTAGTTGGCTGCACAGGGGCATAATCCATGTGCCTATTAGAAAATTCTCAAGGGAAAGACAAGGAGCTTTCTAAGGGACTAAAACAACAACAAAACCCCTCACTTTTTAACTAGTGGCCCTCCCTTACATTGCCCACCTTCTTTAGTCCCTTCCTCTTGCCCTCTACCTGCAAACAGCCTGTGTACACTGTGCCCACAAGGAGGCCTGACCTCCAGGGAGCAAGGCACCAGGGATAATTGCCACGGAGAGCAGCAGCAGCCTGTCTTGTCCCGAAGTCTTTTCTTGGGCCCACTATTAATGAATGGCCCTACTTCTCTAACTAAGTGAATGAACCTCTCATCCATCCTGAACATAGGCTTTAGGTCATGCCAGGTTTGCTTCCGGTCTCACCTCTGGCCACATCTGGCTGTGATGCCTATCCAGGCTGTTTGGGCTCCACGAGCCACCTGTGTGCACCTTAGTTCATTTCCTTCCCAGGCTCTAGCCTGATGGAGAAGCCCACTGCTGAGACATGCGAGGTGAACTCCCCCGTTTTGCTGGTAGCGCTTCTCCTGGAGGCGACACTTCTGTGTAGACATGGAAGGCACGTTAACACAGGCGCAGTAGCACTCTCCTTTCTGCCTCAGCCTCAGCCCATTCTCTCTGCAGACCTCCACCTCTGAGAAAGTGGCCCCACCACCCACCCTAGGCCGAAGCGACTCCGCTCTTCTGTTCACATCCTCTATCCAAGACCTCCGCCAGTTCTCTCCAAACCTCCTATGTGTGCCAAGGCCCGCGTTCTTCCTTCATTTCCCATAATCCCTGTCCAAGACACCACAGCCTCTTGTTGACTCCCAGATCCCACCTAACTTCTGACTACCTACAGAGCTGATCCCAACTGGCTCCCACGGGATATTTCTGACACAGACAGAAGTGATCCTTCACATCATGGCCGTTTTTCTTTGAACTCCCTCTAGCTTCTACTTAACCAAGAAGATTTTACTGCAATCTAAAAGGTTCAAAGTCAATGTTACGAATCTTCCGGGAGTTCAAGAATTCTTGAGCACTGAAATTTAGCGCCACGCTGGAGGAGAGCGCTTTGATGCCATCCGGACAAGCTGCCTGTTCTTGCAGGCCTCGGCCGTGTTTCTAAGGTCAGTTTCCCACCCCTCAGCGCTAGGAGGGAAGCTAGGCTTCTTAGGCACAGGAGAAAGTAAGGGAAGCCAGTGAGTTCACTAGAGTCGTGTGGAATCCAGGCAATCACTGCCTGAAGCTCTGAAAGAGAAGTCACCACTTGATCTCAGGTTTCTGCCGCTCAAACAAAGCCAAAGCGTCAGGCTGCCGAGTTCTTCCGCACAGAATTCGGACCGCCATTATAGCCGCCTGAGGAGCAGCGATTTTGTATTGAACCATATAAAACTGGAGTTTTGTGGTTCAAAAATGGCCAAGCAATAGCAATTTCCATTCTTTGACTCACTCATAATGATGCGTTGTTAACTACTTACCCTGTGTTAAGAAGTGTACCAAATATTCCACGTGCGTTATGTGAAAGCCCTTAGCACATTCCAAAAGATCAACAAGTGCCAGCAGGAATTGGAATAGCTAACAACGTAGCAGTCACCCAGCGCCGTATTAATCCCACAGAGCACGGACCCATTTTACAGACTAGGAAAACTGAGAGTGAAGTAGCTGAAGCAACTGAGTCAAAATCAATATGCAAAATCAGAAAAAAGGCATTAGCTCTTTCCAATTCTCAGTGTCACACATTGCTTTACTGAGTATCTATGACATACTTCACGCTTAGAATATGTTGCTTCTAACGTCCCAAAAAGCACACACATTACATTATGGATTATTGACATTTAAAAAAAAAAAAAAAAGAAAAGAAAAGAAAGAAAGAAAAAAAAAAGAGTTTGTAAGATAGATATTAGGTGACATAAAAGCAAACAGCACTGACACAATGGTCATTTAAACCCAGAGCCATTTAATTCCATTCGTGTGTGCGCATGCGCATGTGTGCGCGTGTGCACGTACGCACCGCTATGCAGCTAGACTTTCAGAACAGAGCTCTTGGAGATCATATAAAATGTCCTAGCTAATTACACAGTACTCAGGAGTGAAGCCCAGGACCCTGAGCCTCCAACACATTCCAGATAAAGTCACAACGCTACTGCTGGCCGCTGCTCCATGGTGAATGTCCAAGCCCTTGGTACTGCCCTTGACGCCCTCCTCCTCCTCCCCCTCCTTCTCCTCCTTCTCCTCCCCCCACCCCTTAAGGAGAATCAGTGCTGGGCTGGCACTGCATGTGAAATGACTAGATGAGATGCTATAAAAATGAACAGATCTCTCCACAGCTGCCAGCCAGGGCTAAGAGGTCCTGTTCAGACCATGAACCAGACAGAATTCAGTTCATCTATATTAGGGTAACGGCAGTGAGTCGGCTCTCAGGAGCCTCAAAACTATCATTTCAATTAGCCCAGATAATGTAGAGCAAATGCCTTTAAACCGCTTCAGTTCAACAAGCTGCCCACATCTTCCCATAAATAATCCCCCTCCCCCCACCTCCTTCTCCTTTTCATGGACAGAAGAAACTGCTGGTGTCCAGGGGAAGGTTTTGTGTTCTCTGCTCCCACGGAGGGGAATGGCGCAGCTCCCAACGTTCTAAGTCCATCAGCCGCAGTGTTTTCTATGAGGCCACCTTAGATGAAGAACTCGGAGGATTAGAATTAGGAATCACCCTAAGATGCAAGAGAGTGTGGCTAGGAGTCATTCTGTACAACCTTGAAAAAGATGTGGAATTCCAGATATTTATTATCCATCACGGAAAGATACCTTCTCCTTTTCAGTATTCTTCCTGTAGAAGGACAGCACACCAACTCTGATATCAGATGGGTTTGCATTCAAATTCTGGCTTCGCCATTTCCTAGCTGTGTAGATACAGCGAGCTGTCACTGAAATGTCCCTTCTCTCTCCTATAAAAGGGGACTGATACTAGCTCCTAGCTCATTGGCTACTTCTAGCTTTAAGCCAAATACAAAGCTTACTAGCAGCTGAAAACAATGCCTGGCACCGAATAAGCACTCAATAAGTGTTATATAGTGTCTTTATTGTCCCCTGGTATTGGACATTAATCTTTTGGTTGTAAGCAAGAGAAATCCAAATGAAATAGGTTGAGAAAAACATAAAAATAATGAAGTAGAAATTGGAGACTCACTGTCTTGGTAACTTTTCTCTCAAAGCTGGGGGAAAATATCTGACACCCAAAACTAAAGAAGGAAAGGCTTATTTAGCTCACAGTTTGTGGAGGTTTCTGTCCATACTGGCTGGTAGAATGGCGCATGACAGCTCATAATAGTGGAAAAACAGCACAACAGCAAGAGCCAAAGGGGAGGAGCCATGGCTGCCGCCGCCAGCAAGCCTCTCTCTCTTCCTCCTGCTGTACTCAGGCTGCCTGCCCAGGGCGGTGCAGCACTCACACCCATAATCCCATCACTGGGTCATGAATTAATTGCATGCTCTAGAAGCCTGCTCCAAAGACTCCATGAAGCTTTGGGAGCACCGTTAGACATGAGCCATCCTGCGCACATAACTTAGATATTATAGAATCATTAGCAGCAGACATAGCTGGGCTCAGAAATGGAGAATGCATGAGCAGGAGGTTTTCATACTCACTAGCAGTTGACCCGGAAGAGGACCTTCCCAGAGCCCAGCAAAATCCACAAGCTTGCCCACCGGGGAAGAGGAGCCCTACTTCCCTTGTTTTCAGCTAATTTGTGTGTCTCCTGGTGACCCACACGAGATCATTTCCCAGCCACAAAACATGGAGCAGAGCCAATTCCATGCAGCCCTGTGTGTGTGTGTGTGTGTGTGTCTCTGTGTGTGTGTGTGTGTGTGTGTGTGTGTGTGTGTGTAGGGGGAGTCCTGGAATAAAACTGAGAAGAGTTGCCGGAACGGGAGGAACCAGGGCAGATTTTGCAAAAAGGACCTGTGTGTGATTCACTGCTGGAATGGCTTAGTAGTTGTTGTTGTGGTGGAGGGTTTTCATATTTATTTATTTCGCTGGTAGATGACAAGCTTTGGTGGTCTTAGACACTTGTTGGGCTGACTAGTGGGTCTGGAGTATTTCTGGCAGACTTTCCAGAGAAGGGGAAATTCTTCCTTTGAGGTTCTCTGTCAGAATCAGTTATTTATCTGAGATAAGTAGTTTTCCTTCAGTAGGGCTCACAAGCACCTCGCGCCACCTGGTTCCTCATGGCCGTGCTCATTGGAGATAGGGAAAGATGGAAAGCTCGGCCTTCTCTTCAAGAAGGACTGAGGGATGATCCGGGATGCGTCGGCCATGCTCCCGTGAGGCTGGCGTTCGCCCTGCGCTCCCTTCACAGGCTTCCCTCCTGGTATTCCCAGCTGAGCAACTGCCCATGGCCAGTTCTCACACGAGGCCGGACTCTGCAGAGGCCAGCACGGCAACCCTGACCCTGGTGATGGCCTGGGTTGCTTCTTCCTGGTCATGGTCCCAGTGTAGAGTTACTTGGAGCCTGAGGAGTAGATACGGAGAAGAGGAAGTTACGAGCTGCTAGGGTTTGTGTCAGGCTGTGCACCCAAAGCGTCGCGCAGCCACGGGGCATGGGGCACACGCGCAGAGGCTGTGATGCACCCATGCCCCAGGGCAGGGACTCGGGCCCGAGGAGCTCAGCCTGGACGCAGCATAAGGGAGACGGACTCGCTTTTCGTTGTCTTCTTGCTTTGCTGCCCCCTGCCGTGCGCCTCTCTGCCGTGGACCCAGTTGAGTGTGGCCCGAGACCGCCACAGACTGTGAGCTGCAGAAACCTTTCCTTCCCTAATTTTGCGTGTTGGGTGTTCCATCCCAGCAAGGAGAGAAAAGCAACTGAGACAGCGACGCACTCTGAAGAGTACGGGCTTCCGATGCCCTGGAGCGCTATTATATAATCACTTTCTCTGCATCACTGTTCTTTCTTAATTACGTTTGGCTCTTTCCACAGGTATTTCCTTTAAGATGTGTCTCGAAGGCTAATGATGTGTTGTATACGCACGCGCGCGCACACACACACACACACACACACACACACACACCAGGCAGCGAGACAACTACCGCCTGGCTTGCAACTCCACAAAGGTAGAGCTAAGGGGCTACATAAAAACCTTGTCAGAGGAAAAAAAAGTGCAAGTTATCCTATCAGTATCTCTTAGCTCGTTGAAAAGGAAGGCTTGCACACTAATACCAAGGGGAGAAATTTTTATGCCATATCTTGTACCCTGAGAAATTACCTGAAAGATAACAACACGTAACATATTGACTATGGTTATTCTCCTAGAATTTTGTTATGAATGTGTTCTGCCTTTTTCCATGAAATAAAATTCATCAGCTTACACATTCTTCTCCCAAGCTTCAAACCAATATAAAGGTATGATGAATTATAGTTTTCATTCTTCCCTCCTCTGCCCTTAGCCCAGGAGGGACATAGAGTGACTTTAAAATGCAAGGTGCGCAGTGTCTGTGCGTGGCAGTGGCTTGGTAAGCAATCATGCAGTGAGAGCAGAACACCTTACGCAGCTGTGTGGCTCCCTGAGGCCCGGCAGCTCCTTCGGAAGTGGCTGCAGTGTGTGAGAAATGTTTACTGATTGCTTGTTCCCTTATGCACAGCCCTAATGCAAGGGTTAGAGAGCAGGGGAGGCAAGACCAGTGCAGGAGAAAGAGCACAAAGGAGGGCCGCTGAGAAAGCTAAGGATCTGGTTCTCCCAAACAGGCTGCCACGCGGGGAACCTGCAGCACCGTGGGGGGAGGCCCTACCTCTGAGGCTGGGCTCTCATCACCTATTTCCGGCACCCGCAGTGCACGTGGGCTGTCCTACCCGTGTGCCAGGCATGCAGTTGTGCCAGAGCCATGCCTGCACGGCTGGAGTCCAGGGCAGGACACCAGCTTAGCTACTAGAATGGCTCCAGAAGGCAGCCCTGCAGCTGTGCTGTAAGCATCCTGGCAGATGACCCCGTGGTCCCCGTGGCCCCTGTGGCCCCTGTGGCCCCTGTGGCCAGATGCTCATACTCATCTCCTCCTCCCCATGTGAGGGGAGCAGGCTTCTCAGGAACAGATCACGGCAGAATGGCAGGACATGGCTTCTGAGATCTGACCCCACAGAGGTCGCCTCACTTCTCACGCCAGGAAAAGCTAGCTGCCTCAAGAGCTGTGCTTTGGGGAGGCTCCTCCAACACCCCAAGGGACAGGCACCCTCTGGGCAGCAGCCTCAGGAACTGAAACCTGAGGGCAAGCCTTCCAAGGGACTGGGGTGTGGACCACTCACCTGCACTGCTTCCTGAGATGACAGCAGCCTGGCGCCTAACGCAGTCAGCAATGCTCGTCTGGACTCCTGACCTACAGGGACCGTGAGGTAACCATTCATTTTTGGTTTATGCTGCTGCAGTTCAGGGTGACGTGCTGAGCCGAAGTCTACTGCAGATACAGCTGCACTGGAGACCAAAAGCCTCTGTTCTCTTCTGAGGACCAAGGAAGAGCTTTGGCAGAGGTGTCACCCTGTCTGTGTCATCAAGGGGCACTGCCTGCCGATCTCGAAGGACTTTCAGGGCAGGGATTTCAGCAGGTCAGTGCAGAAGTGCGGGTAAGCCCAGCCTTTTAGCACTTTTTAATTGGATTAACCGGGCCTAATTTACCATCTAGAACAATGACTCACTGAGCAGAGCAACAGAAGTTAAACTCTGAGAAGTATACTTGAGTTAAAATGCGTGGCAGTCAAAAGAAAATCAATTAACTTCGTACAATTGAATCCTTGCTCTTGGGTTTGTTATATGGTCATCAGAGCTATGGATGGAAACCCTGAGTCCTGCTACTATTATTCTAGAAACAACAAATGCTAAGAAAATAGCCGTTACGTGACATGAGATCCAGAGCTGTACAGCCCTGACATAGCTTAAAAAGGTATAAAATTGAGATCCGAGATTGGCTTTGCAACTTGGGACACAGCCGGCCCGTATCACATTTTTTCTTGTCCTACAGGGGTGCAATTTGTAAGCCAAGTTATTTTGTGTGGAATGCACCCGTGTTGATGGACTCCTTCACGCTCCTCCAGGGCAGGGGCTTCTGGGAGAGCTGAGCTCTTGACCAAGATGAGAGGCACAGCTGCCCTTTAGTCACCAAGAGCCAGAGTCTGAGGACAAGGGGAGCAGAGGTTTGCACAAGGTCACTTGAGGGTCGCCCTCAGGTTCAGGGTGAAGGGGACCCTAAGACTGTGGGTGTAAGAGAGTGGGCAACCCCTAACTCCTGTGGGAAAGTGTCATTGGCTTGTCTGTGTATTCCCACGGCCTGCAGGGCACAGAGGCTCCCTGCTCAGGGAGAAGCCGGTGCCACAGTAGCTTCGCTCGGTGTGAGAGTTTGCTGGCCAGGGTTGTGGTTATGTACCAGGGGATTGTGAGGAAGGGGCCCCGCAGGGGCTGCAGGAGGCCCTTTGAGCTTGCCAGGCCCTTTCTAGGTCTGATGCTGCCTTACCCTTGGGCATCTCTGCACAGGAGCCCCAGACCCTCTGCTCACCATTCTTCTTGATGTTAACTTGATGCCTAAGTACACACACATGGGTATAGTAAAGCAGGGCATGATAAAGTCTCCATACCCTTTATAGGAAGATGGGCTTGGGGCCTGCAGAGGATATGTATGCTGCTTTTGCAAAGCCTCAAGGTTTTAGGATTCCTATTTACTTGACTTTTATGACCTTTGCAAAAGAAGTTCCTAGTCACAAGGTCATCCCTCAGTTATGAATATTAGAGAGTGTTGTTTGTTGGACCCGAGGCCTATGCTTTCTGCCCTGTTGAGAGCAGTAAAGGGGCTGGAAACTCTCCTCTGCGTCTGCCTGGGCTCCTTCACAATTACAGCCACAGTGCCCTATGGACCCCCTTCTTGTCAGTCCCCCATAGTGACGCAGCTTAGCCCATCCCGGTATCCAAGAGCAACTGGGAGAAGGAACAGCTCAGGAAGAAGAGCCGTGCTGGCAAGTGCCCGGATGTTGCTGGGTGCTGCATTTGGTAGGGAATGAAGGTGCAGCGGGTCCCTTTTGGCAAGCCTCTTTCTGATCTCAGTGCTCCTTCGTTAAGATAGCATCATGTGGATTACTCTCCACACAAGGAGACATCTGAGGAGACAATGACCCAGCTGAGGAGCAGTAGAAGGCCAGGGGGGCTGGCAGGGCTTTACAGAGCATCCCTACGGATGCTCTGTAAACACTGCCAGCTAGCCAGTGTTGTGGAGAGGGCTGGGCTTGGCAGGGCCTTGGGTGGCCACTAAGAGTGCCGTGGTATCCCTGTGGGTTCCGTCTGAATTTGCATCTCAGCCCTCTGGTCCACAGGGTCACAGTGAGAGGGTGGCTTATGGGCTCTGAGCCTCAGTTTCCTCTTAGGTATGAAAGGTGTAAGTAAATCCAGGGCGTGTCCCATGCAAATGCCCCTGACTCAGCGTTAGACGCTTAACACGTCCGTGACCTCCATGGTTGACCCAGACGCTGGCGCCTGGAGGGTGCTGGCGCCTGGGTCCTCCTTCAGGAACGCCTGTGCTGCAAGCTAAACTTTGGGAATGCTCTAGCAACCAGGCATTCACAGAGACAGAGGCGTGGCTGGAAAAACAACTAAGGGCGCACAAGGGCTGAAGCCGAGGGCCTGCTCACCGCTAACTCTGGCTTCCTCGTCTCGTCTCCTTGAGGGTCACGTGAGGTGGCGGCAGCATGCGTACTTTTCATAGGAATTCTCTTCCTTTTCGGCACGTCTAGTGCTAGGCAGCAAAGGTAGACGGAGTGGTGGCGATAGGCGGGCAGGCTGCGGCAGGCTGGAATCGTCTTTCGTACCTGCAGAGCGCTCTAGAGTTCGCAGCACCTCTGCGTAGCGTTTGTGTCACTCTGTCAGTAGTGATCATGGCAGGTCTACCGTGCTTGCTGTGTGCCAGGCACTGTTCTAGGCCCTGAGGGTAAGAGACACTGAGCTCCCCACATGCAGCTTCAATCTGGAAGGAAATAAATAACAGGGGGCAAGTGAATTCTTTTCTGACAAAAGACAAGGCAGAGAATGAGAAGGAGGTTTTCTGTGGATTGCAACTTAAGATACAATGAGCTGGGTGGGGGAGAGAGCTTGGTGGTGTAAGCACCGCTTTCTGACAAGTGCAAGGACTGGGGTTCAATTCCCTGGAACCCCACATGCCTTGCCAGTTCCAGAATCCTGGGTATGCTGTGTCAGCTCCAAAATCGGGTGTGCTGGTGCACGCTTGGAAGCTCCCGGCGCCGGGGAGACTGAGAAGCTATGCAGTGAGACCCTGGACCAAATAAGTAAGTAAATAAATACATAAGTAAATAAATAAATCTTAAAAAGAAAAGATGCATTGGTCTGGGAAGCCTGCTCTGAGAAGGCAACATTACACAAGGACCTCGTAGAATGAGGTTGTTGGGCTTTTCCCGGCAGAGCCCTGGGCAGAAGGCGAACTGATGTTTCATTCCGGGAAGAAAATGCGGCTGAGGGAAAGGAGCGGAGGAGATGGGAGGGGCACACCGCGCTGGCCTGGGTTTCCATGCGGGGTGGGAAGGGAAGAATAGGATGGAAGCGAGGAAAGGCGTGCTGGGTGCATTAGAGGGGCTGCGCATGGGTCGGAGGCCATGGGCGGAAGGAGAGGGAGTCGCGGAGCTTTGGCACAACCCGAACGTGAGGCCGCGTTGGCCTGTGCAGTGGTGGTAATAGTGGGCCTAGTGAGAAATTTCACAGCTCTGGAAACGCTTAAAGCTACCACCGTGCTTACATTTGAGGACCGTGGCCTGGGGCTTCTCATCTCAATGGAAAAGTGAGGCGAAGGCAGCGTGCTACCCACACCAGTGCCTGTCTGATCCACTGAGACCTTAGCGCCTGTCTTGTCGTCAAAATGTGCTCTATTCTGAGCTGCACTTCTTTGCAGGGGCCAGGGGAAGCCAGGCGGTGACAGAGCCTTGCTGTGGCAGGCCAGAGGCAGGTGGGCAGGCTCTTCTGTCAATTGCTGCTGTCTGCATCCAAGCGACCACAGGCTTAGGCCCGGCTTATCTGGGGCTTTTATCAGCGAACCAGTCACCGCATTCCCCGCGGTCCCGCCCCTGCACTCAGGGCGGTGCTCCGAGCCCAGGGTAATTTTCCACTGGAGAATGCCTTGTACGCTGCTCCTGCTGCTACTGCTCCCGTGATAGAAGCTTCTCCTAACGATGACTCAGCGGCGCTGGAGGCTCCGTGCGGGAGGACGGGGCACCTGCAGCAGGAAGGACCCCGCTCTGGACGTTCACTTTGGCCGCTCTCCTCTGCTTCCTCCTTCGTGCAAGGGCTCCTGTTTGGCCGGCACATCCTCTGCGGCAGATGCACAGAACGCTGCCTCCTACCTGACAAGACAGCAACTGAGCACCACACCCCAGGCTGCTGTGAGCCTGTGTTCTTGACCGCTGCAATTTGATGCCCCTGGGGGATCCCCGTGCGGTGCCCCCAGGAAGAGGGTCGTCCCGTCCAGACTTCAGAGCTCTCCCATGCTACCGGACTTCCACCTGCAATCCGCGCAGAGGAGAGAGCCCAGAGTAGTAGCTATATATCACACTTACATAAGGCTTCAAGGTCCTAGGCTAAGAGAGACTGGAGTACGGCTCCAGATAAGTCATCTGCCCTTTACAGAACCACCTTGGAATGTACAATGCAGAGCTGGGCTCACAAACCAGCTTGTATTTTTGAACTCAAAATATAGTCAGCTTGCCTTTGCCTCTACTCCTATTAAAAAAAAAAAAAAAAAAAAAAAAAAAAAAAAAAAAAAAAAAAAAAGACTGGTTTATCACTTGTGTAAAAAAATCCCCTCTGGGTAATTTGATACCAGTTCACTGTCATACCCCAAGGCCCCAGTGTACATAATTGCCGTGGGAAGCACTTACCTCAGGCAGGGCCGTCTTGCACTCAAGCTACAAGGGTGCAGAGACCTCCTGGCCATCATTTCCACCTCCTCAGTCACCTCCAGGGCCCTGAGCCATCTGCCTCCCACATCCGCTTAGTAAAGAACAATTTCCACCCCAAATGAGAAACGTGGTTGTTCCTGTATTTGTAAGCCTAAAAGATTCAGCCACATGTGCTCATATTTACATCAATTCTGTGGGGGCTGTAAAATTCCATATGCTATGTTGATGAAGCTTTATCTTAATTTTTATTACCAGCCTGAGTAATCGTGTGATCATTGCCCAATTTCCAAGTAACCAGGCAAAAGTGGTATTTAGCTTTTCGGGTTGTTTCCTCTTTTAGACTCCTGGCTTCAGTGAAATATTATGCTATTTACCTTCTGAAATGGAAGTTGAAGTGTACATTTTCAAGCTACTCAGATGTCCGTGGCAAAAGAGAGGATGCTTGACTTTACCTTGAAGAACAGGTCACCGATGGCCACGGGCAGCGGTCCAGGCCAGCCCAGAGCCCTGAAAGTGCATCTGAGGTGAGGCAGCGTGCCATCAAGGAAAGAGCCCAGGATGCGACATCGGAAGACCGGACTTGGCTGGCGAGGCCCTCGCTGACTGTGTGGTTGTACTGCTTTCTCAGGCAGCACAGCGCCTGCTCCCTTGGAGCGCTCCGTGTTTCTCTCTATCTGCTCACTGATCGTATTCCATCCTGGGATTCTCAACCCTGGCCATTCACAGCGGGCCTCCCAGGGACACGGCAGAGCTTGCTCGGAGCTTGGTCGAGATCACACTCCGTGGGTCTGGGCTGCGCTGGCAGCCTACAGGAGTGGGGTTTCCAGGCAGCTCCAGTGGGAAGCAGATTCAGGAAGGATGTGCAGCCCTGCCCTTTGGTTATTGTGACCGTTGTCTCTAGCGTCACATAACTTACCGAGGGGCCCACCCAGGGGCAGGTATGAAGCTTCAGTCAATGAGCCCCCCCTCTGCGTCTCCGAGAGCCGTCCTCACGAGCGCCTCCTTCAGTATGTGTCAGAACAGAAGACGCTCGGGGGCTTTCAGAGGAAGGAGAGAAGGGGCGGTCCCAGAGTCAGGGACAGAGGGCTTAGCTGCTTTATGCTCTTGAGTCAGACCACAGGCCCTTTTCTGAAAAGCTTCACAACACTGTTAAGAAAATAAATTATGCCTTGGACTCTGTATCAGTGAGCTACCATGCGAAATAGACGTTTTAGTTATTTTTGTTTTGGGGCTCAAACTCAGGACTTTGTGCTGCTTGCCAGGCAGGCACTTAAGCCACTGAGCTATCTCCCCGGCCTGACATATTTATCTGTGAGCAAAGGCTTCCAGGTTGGAATACTGAGAGTCTCTTGTAAAGGACCAAAAATCATAAAGACAATGGTTATTCATTAGCTAATAGTTTACCATGCACCAAGACTTTTCCACATTATTTCACTGACACTGCAATAACCCAGTGAGATAAACGCTTTCTCTCATCATCCACACTTATCCGGAGGATGAGTTCAGTAACTCATCTGGGGTCCTGTAGCTTGGAAGTAGCTGATCAAGCCAGGGAGCATGGGGACCAGATGCCACGTCCTACAGGAGTGTATCCTGTGACCTCTTGTCAGTGCTGTGATCCGTGCAGATCGTAAGTGAGCTCCGGAAGGAAATTTCCCAAGGTGCTGTGGCTGCGGGAAAGCAGTAGCGCCAAGCCAAAGCCAAGCAAAGAGCGCGCAGCCCTGGTCCTTGCCTTTCACACGCTCTCCTCTCAGCGCACAGCTCTGCCTGCGGCTTCGCCCCCTTCGTTCCAAGTCCTTCTTGAGTACAGGTTTGCATGGACAGATGCTTGGATGTCACCACCATGCAACCGTGACCCTCAGCTTCTCTAGAACCACCTCACTTTCTTTCTTCTCTCGACTGTTTCTCTAAGAAGGAATGAAAACAGCACTTTTCTTTTGCTTTTCTGTATCTTTATTTCTGGGGGAACTTGGAAAGCTTTGCACGCTTCTCTCCTCTTTTGCACTTTCTGCCATTTCCAGGAAGGACTGTGTGGATTCAAGAGGAAGAGAAGTCCAAGCACATGGCTTCACTGAGCTGTCTTCCAAAAGAGAACGAGGTGCGCCTAACACGGCGAGTGCTCCACCGTCTGCCCAGGTGGCACGTGCCTATTGACCATGGAGGGCCTGGACTTTGGGGAAGGCTGCTAGGACACTCGGCCTGGTGAGAGAAAGACACCAGCCAGCCAGCCGCCCTGAGTGATGCTTTGCGGCTACACTGAGAGCTGTGTAATCATTTACCAGACCCAACAGAAGCTCATAAGCAGCGGAGGGGATTAGTGGGTTAACAGCACCGCTCAGTTATCACAGGCTGAGGAGGCCCACAGTCTCTCTCTCAAAGTAGTGAATCCTGAAGGCTGAAATAAAAGAGTGGTGTGATGTTAGAGCCCCAGGAGGATCAAAACTCTCTAACAGAATTCAAGACTCCCTGGGAACTAAGACAAAGAATTTCCCTGGGTGGCCCGTATTCTTTCAGATATGGACGCTGGAGAAAGTGCAGGAATCTAAGCAGGACCTTGAGCATTAATTCAAGGACTTCTTCAAGTACACATTAGGTTAATTTAGCAGAACTCTATTATCTCCAGGAAGACCTTCACCACAGGAGTGAGAGGCCTGCAGCTACAGTCTTTATCTAGTTAATTGAGGTTAACCTGACACCATTCTAGGGCACCTGAGGCTAGAGCTAGGTGTCCTTAGCTGTGGCCTTGTCTTGTCCTTCAAGGTTTCATGGCACCACAGGCCCCTGCAGATGGAAGCTGGGACCAGTGACTCACAGCAGTTCACTTACTGTTGTGCAGACAAGAGGCCTAGGCCTTGCACAGACTCACAAGTCCAAGTGAAATTCCAATTGTTCCATGTTAAATTGTGCCCAGAGCCTCTTCACAGTGGCCCCCATCAAGTGATCTCCTAGAGCAGGTCAGAAAAGCATCTCTGAGGAAGAGACGGAGGAGCCAAGTTAACTGGAAGAAAGGGGAGAGAACAGGATGGAGAATGTGCAGAGCGGTGAGGTGAGCACCAGCAAGGGTCCTGTGGCAAAGAGGAGGAGAACAGAGGACCAGTGGGTACAGCAGAAAAGAGGAAGAGTGCCTGTGACTCAGGAAAGCACAAAGGACACCAAGTTCGCGCGTGTCCTGAAGGATGGTTCACGCGGATTAATCGTGAGAGGATCATCCTAGCTCTTCTGACTTATGAAAGCCTTTGTCATAGAAAGACCACGACATTACCTTGACTTTTGCCCTAACTAAACAAATCGTTTTCCAGTAGGCAGATTAGAGTAGCGCCTACGAGGAGTGACCTCAGGAACCTGAGCCCAGAGCCCTGGCCATTGGATGAGCGATGAAGGAATCTCACTGGAGACCACGTCATCACCGCGGAAGGCAAAGCACCTGACGTTCCCACGAGCTGAAATACCTTAGCCTGGATTTGTTCCTCAGTTTCTTGCCCTGCGTAGAGTTCTTTGGGAAGCTTCGTAGTTAATATCTCAGCATTTAAATAGCTCTTCTAAAATGCATGAAACACGTTTACACATACTATCTGAAATTGACAAGTATGTCAAAGTATCTTAAGTAAATCCTTACCTTATCTCAGAGTTGGGTAGGGGATAGGTCTGCTTCATTCAGAGATGAGCAGTCGAGGCATTCAGGCATCGCTGAAGTTAATCCAACTTGCCAGCGACGGAATGGGCATGAACCGCAACGTGGCGGGCTTCTGGTCTGCAATCTCCAAGCCGTATATTTGTGTAAATTGGCAGGCTGCTGTGACTTAATTCTTGGGTTTTGTTTTGTTTTGGTTTTGTTTGTTTGTTTTTTACTTAAAACTCTTCTATTTATTTTTGCTTGTTTGTTTCAAGGTCTTGTTATGTAGCTCAGACTCGCAGCAATCCTATTTCAGCCTCCCCAGCACTGGGACTACAGGTATGTGCCATCATACCCAGTGGCCAGCATGGCATGTGGTGCTGGGATTCGACCCCAGTGGTGTTTGTGCTTGCCAGGCAGGCTCTCTGACTGCCTAGCTTCCCCCGCCCCCGCCCCCGCCCCCCCCTTGATTCTCCACTTACTATGTGCACTTGGACTAGTTTTTAACTTTTCTGTGGCTCAGTTTCCAATGAGAATAGTAATGAAGTTTAAAAGTTATAAAATAAAGCAAATATACATAATGTACTGAGAATAACCTAGTGCATTATGGACTCCCAATAAAAGATATAATTACCACCACTGTTATGGATTAAAAATCCTAATTCAAAAATGAAAAAAAAAATGCTCCAAAGTCTAATATAGTTTTAGTTCCGTTCTAACACTAGAGGTGCAAAGTTTTACAGCCAATTTCATGTGATGAGGTGTAATCATAATGCAGGCACATTAAAATACTTCTAAAATCAACTTCAGGCTATGTGTACAATGCACATAAAACATAAGGGAACTTCATACTCCCACAGGGGAGCCATTTCTATGCTTTCTCATTATGTACACACAAACATTCCAAAAATTAAAAGAACATGTACACACTAAGGAAGACCTGAGCCGGGTGTGGTGGTGCACACCTGTAATCCCAGCACTTGGGAGGCTCCGTCAAGAGGATCGGTGAAAGTTCAAGACCAGCCTGGGCTACAAAAGTGAGCGTAAGGGCAGTCTGAACTGCATAGAAGGACACTGTCTCAAAAGGACAAACCAAAAAACAATATGAAAGATTTCTGGCCCCTAGCATTTCAGCAAGAAGCAGGGGACCTGTATCATATATCCCACGGTCTGGTGCACTTGATTTGATTTGATCTAACGGCTCAGCAATGAAGCACAGGAGCATTCCGGTTTCACCTCCAGCACGTGGTCCTTCCGATGTCACGGAAAGCTACGGACTCCTTAGTATAAGCAAAACACGCATATTCAATTTTCTCCTCCAAATCATTACAGGTTACACAAGAATTTTTAACTTTATTAGTGTTGCCCTTCTAACAAGCGTTCGAACTACCACAACAAAGCTGCTGAGTGGCTGTGAAGGCTTAACTCTTTCTCCATGTTAACCTCGACAGCAGTTTGAAGTGTCAGATTCAAGTTTCAAGCATTCTAAAATTCATTAGCTGAGAATGCAGCTCTAGAGACACAGCCCTGCTTGCAATCTAGGAAAAAGCCTGGACGTGCCTTATTCTACCCAGTAATTACCAGTTGCTAAGTTGGGTTATATGCATTAGAAACAAAAAGGAATGAGTTTGGGTGGGGCTAAATATAGAGCTCAAGATTCAGATGCTATTATATCAGCATTTCGCATGAGTCAACCTGTCCCCATACGTTGACAAGCAGTCTAATTTTAAAGCCAGAGTCTGTCTCCAAATTAGGTAAGGCACTTGCTTGTCATTGTACACTCTTGGAAGTTAACAGAAGAAAGTCGCCTTTTCAGACTTTCTAATTTTATTCCCGGTTCCACCTGACTTCCAAGAAATCATCTCATTGTCTCAGACATGAGAGTGGTAGAGGAATCCCAGGAAGCAGAACTTTGGTCGCAGTGCCAGTGTTCAGCGACTCCCCTGTTATTGCCCGCTAACGCCTGG
>PVJA010012143.1:12096-53008 GCA_004027025.1 Myocastor coypus
TTGGCAACTCTGTGACTTGGCAAGACCTTATATCAATTTCTTAAAAAATTACTTTAAAGACTAGGGATATAATATAGCACAGTGTGAAGACCCCGGGCCCTGGGCCCTGGGCCCTGGGTTTAGTCTCTGATACCACAAAAAAATTAAAAATAAGAAAAAGCCACCAGGGGCCAAGAGCTATAAGGGGGAGTCCTGGAAGATGCTGAGGTGGCGGCAGAGAGTGAGGGTTAATGGTTGTGACTACCAGGAGGGGGCACAGTCCGAAGCCATGGTTTTCAGTTTGAAATGGAAGCATGGTGGGGCCAGGGAGTGGGGCGGGGCTACCTGGCAAGGCCGGCAGGCTGCAGGTGGTGGGGGTGCTCTTGTTCTCCGGCCCGTAGCGCTCCTCCAGCTTGCTGTGCAGGGCGTAGAACTGGCGGTAGCGGCGGTAGATGAGGTACTTGGAGCCTCCTTTCGTCTTCACCTCGATGACAAAAACCTAAGCAGGCAGGGGTGAGGAGGGCTCAGGGATGGGGGAGGGGCTCCAGGCCAGGAAGAGCCGGAAGGTGGAGAGCAAGGGGGGCCCCCGGCCCCAGACCTGCACCGAGGGGATAACTCTTCACCAAGCGAGGTGCGCACTGTAGTGGGGTTAGCCGCAGCCCTGGACCCCTCTCCAGCCCCACACATTTCCCCCACTCCCCACTGGGTCTCCCGCAGACCCCTTGGGTTCCCTATGGATCCCTTTAGATACCTCCGGATTCCCCACTTGATTCCTGGATCCTCACTACGAATCCCCCAGTCCCTCTACTGGCCCCTCCCTCCGCATTCTTCCCACTGCCCCTCCCCCCACGCTCCTCCGATCCTCCCTCTGTTCTTTCCTACTAGACACTGGCAGCAGCCCCACCCCAGAGGCAGTAGTGAGGACCCCTCCGGGGATTGGCCGATGTCCCCCGAAGGGTCAAATCAGCCCTATTGAAAGTGGAGAGATAAAAGTTAAGACCCCAAGAGTTGGAGGCTGGGCAGCTGGAGGGCGCAGGGGCAGGGGTCCACACTCACAAAGTGGCTGGTGAAGCCCCTCTTCTCTTCGATGTCTGCAATGTTAGCCGATATGGCGACGTCATCTGGAAGCTGTTCAAAGTCACTGGGGGGTGGGGGGGAAGGATCTGGGTTACCCCTGCTGTGCTCCAGGCTTGCTGCAAGTGAGACCAGGTGCAGAGCAGGCTGGTGGGGGACTGTGCATTCCTCAGACCCTGGCATGACACCGAGCAGACCTCCAGCGTAAGGGCGCATGAAGACAGGGACCAGGGGCATTGGCCAGATCATGGCCTAACCTGTTGGTTGCTGCAGTGTAGCCTGATCACCAGCGTGGTTCCCAGGGTAAGCAAGGCACAGCCACCATTGACAGAGTACCTTGGGAGTCCTCAAAAGCTATGTGTTAAAGACTTTGTTCCCAGAGTGGTGCTATGGGGAGGTACTGTGAGCACCTGGTGGCCGGGCCTCAGTGGAGGGCCTTATGTACTGGGGCATCACTTGAAGGGAACCCTGTTTGTCCTACATCTCTACTGACAGCTGTAAGCAATCTGGTTTGCTATGTGCTCTGGTGATCCTGTTGCTGCCCAGAGCAACAAGGGCCACCCAAGCTCAGACTGGGCTCCACCATCGTGAGCCCAAATAAACCTTCCGTCTTTATCAGCTACTTGCCTCAGGCTTTGTCTAATAGTAACATGAAGCTGACCTACATAGAGCCCCATGCTCAGATAGCTGATTATATCTGGTGACACCACCCTTAGCAGACTCTATTGGCATTTGCTGTGTTCCTGCTTCTTCCTGGCTGAGTGCCAACTCTGTTCAAAGTGGCCATGTGTCTAGAGCCAGGGTGACAGATCATGTTTGATCTGAACCAAACATAATAATCTGTTTGTCAGTTCGCTGGCAGCAGAGAGGGCCTCTGTGACCTGTTCTGGTCTATGAGACCTAAGAGGAAATCTGGTGCAGGGGCCTTTCGGATGTTGGCTTGACTGGTCCAGAAGGATGGGGCAAAGCTGGTCTCCTCTCCTCCCTTAAAAGCAAGCGCGGCATCTGGAGCTCTAGTAACCACATTGTGTTTAGGAAGCAAACACATGGGGCTACTGGTCATGAAGTCACTCAGCTGTGGGTGGAGCCAGCAATGGTTCAGCCCTGGTCTTTGCTATGCTCTGATCTTTATTGAAACCTCTTTCAGTTCCTCTTCCCCACCTCCACCCCCGCCCCCACAGCCTAATGTGTTTCCAAGGGACACATCGCCAATCTGTGCGTTGTTCCCAAATTGTGACCAGCAGGGTAGGGGCACTGTTCGGATGTACAGATGACAGCAAGGACCATACCCACATTTGGGCAAGAGACTCAGTTTGGGGCAGCCTGTCGGTGCCTAGGAGGGAGCTGCAGCATAGGTAGGGGGCTCAGCGGAGTGGCCAAGATGCCAACCAGCTAGGGGGTAGCCTGTGATTAGGACCCCAGGGAAGCACTGCTGTGAGCCAGAGGGTGTCCAGCAGGACCAGCAGAGGCAACCAGCCAAGGAGGGAGGAGGTGCAGCCCCTCTTGGACAGATGTGGAAACAGGAAGCAGCTGGGTTTCTTCCAGTCTCACAACTGAGCAGTGGGGCTCACGCTATCCCCATGTGGCCTGGTTTGTCCAAACCTAGGGCTGCAGCAGAACTTGGGCCAAGCCATTAGCGCTACTGGAATGACTCAGGGCAGCAGTGCGCAAGAGGAGGAAATCCCGGCGCTGAGCCTCAGGGCACTCGGCGGCTGCCAGGCAACCTTCCCACTCACTTTCTTCCCCCAAGAGGAGCTACTTTCTCCACTTTTTCCCCAGAGGCTGTGAATTTCATGAGTCTTTCACTTCCAGCAACAGGAGAGGGCCCGGAAGTAGCAGGAGGAGTGGGGCATGTTGGGTAACAAGAACTGTGCGTGCACAGCAAGCTCCTTCCTGTGTGCGCCCTGGACCCTTGGCGTTCCTCTAAGACGGAGCTACCATTTTACAGAGGAGGAAACTGAGGCACAGAGAAGTTAACTAGGTTGCTCCAGCAAGTCAGTAAGCTAGGATTTGAACTCAAACAGCCTCTCCAGAATGGGAGCCCCCATGGGTTGAGCGGGGTTCAGACAAACTAGGCCCCTCGCAGCCCACTGTCCATACGCAATCAACACCTTCTTTGCAAACTGAACATAGGGCCGGCCCTGGGCTGAGGGTCTGCTGGGTGGCCTCTGGCTGCTCGGCCTCTTTGTGCCACTAGGGGGCGGCTCAGCTTTTTCCTGGTATGAGGGGCCATGTGCCTGGGCCCAGTGCAACACGCTGGCGGGCTGCAGGACTTTAGCCCAGCTCTGCAAGGGGAACCTTGGGGAAGATGCCTCGCCGCACTCTTGCCCCTTCCATTCTCTATAAAATGGAGACCTGGGAGCTCTGTCTCTGGGTGATCAAGAGGCCTCATCTATAGCAATTACAGGCTAGATCCATGGGGACAGGGACCCTGTTCACACAGGGTCCCCTGTGCTGAGGAGGGTACTAGGCGCTCTGCAAGTGAGTGCTCAACACTCAGCTGCCACCTCTGCCTCTGTGTGGCAGTTCCCGGGCCACACTCAGGCAGACAGGGAGGCTGCTGGGAGCAGCAGACAGAAACACAGTAATCCTAGCCAGCACTCGCATCATCTCCTGAAACAGGAAGTGGCTCCAGCCCCAAGCTCCAGCAGGGGCTTCTGGGGAGCTAATGTTGCTCAGCCTTGTCTGAGCACCTGTGGGAAAGAGGAGCTGGAACCCAGGTGACCTCCCTTAGCCTCTCAGTGCCAGCTCGCTGGCTGCAGGAGGCTGTGGTGACCCCCACCTCCAGGCACACACTCCACTGCCCTTGTCACCTCCAAGGGGCCAGGCCTCCTTTCTGATGTTAGACCTTGGGAAATTCCTTTCCTGCTTCCCCTTCCGGACCCAGGCTCTACCTCTTGCCCTGTGCTCCCCACCTGGGCCTGGCCTCTACCCCACAGCATTCAAGTGGCAGTAGCTAGTGAGCCATACTCTCTGTTCTCAGGACCCCCATAGCTGAGAGTGCAGGTCTAGCTGTGGAGAGGTGAAGTGAGGCTCTGCCACTCACTCTGAGGCCCAAGAAAATGCTGTGTCCTTCCTGGGCCTCAGTTTTCCCATCTGTATAACAGTAGCATTGGCCCTATGGCAGGATCTAGGACATTCTTCAGCTCAGAGACCCATGCATAATTCATTTTGGTAATGTTTACAGAGTGCTTTGTGGGTGCCAGTGCTGCTCTACGCCACTGCATTGGCCAAGGCAGACCCTCATGGGTTTACTCCCAATGGATGAAGGTGATGGCGAGGGTAAAGAAAAAGCCAAACATGAGAACATAACATGATAGCACTAATGCAGAAAAAGCAAACAGTGCAGAAGGTGTGTGAAGAAGCGAACAGGGGAAGGGACCCTCGGGGCAGGTGTGGTGGGGGAGGCAGCACTGGGGTGGAGGTGGGGGGAGCAGCTTGGGCTACAACGCCCTGTACCCAGAAGATTAGAAGCATTCCTGACGCACCCAGAGGAAAGGGCCCTTCTGGCCCCAGCACACTGTGCATGACCCGGGCAGGGCAAGCCCCCACCCCTCTCTGATGCCTGAGGGTGGTGAGTCACAGGTCAGGGTTCCCAAAGGCAGTTCCCAGAGCTACAGCTCTGAGTATCAGGTTCAAAGACAGCCTCTTGGGCTGTTGGGATGTGACAGAAGGGCCCACCCCTGCTCAACACCACGGCCTGCCCTGCCGGGAACAGAGAGGAGACCAGGAGGGGCCGTCTAGCACTCACCTCTCAGCCCGCAGTTGCTGGGCCAGGGCCATGGCGCTGGGTGGTCCAGGAAGTCACCTCTCACTTCCTCCAGCCTCCCTGGGTCTGGCTGTGGCCTGTGACCCCAGAGTCCCTAGGAGCCACTGTTGTGGTGAGGCCCTGGCTCAAGCTCCTCCTCCCTGTCATCCCCCTCTCCAGCCACACTGGGGCCCGCACTTCCTCTCACCCTGCCCAGCTGCACAGTAATTGGGGAAGTGCCTACCCTCCGGGGCACAGCAGGAGGCAGCGCTGGTCCCAGGTGCAGAACCACGGCTAAGCATCCGGAGCCCCTGTCCTCCTAGACACCTGGTCCCGTTGCTGAGGTCTCTTGATCCTGCAGTTACTGCTCATCCTCCAGCCCATCACACCCAACCCTCCCTCCACAGGGCTGAGCACAGCCCCAAGGCCATCTCCTCCAGGAAGCCTCCCTGCTCCGCCACCTCTGTCACCCTAGAGCATGAAGGTTGGTCTGGGCACCTCACCCAGGCACTCTGGGCCACCTGAGCTCATCCTTTGGTCCCTGTGCCCAACCTGTCCCCTTTTCAGGGCTGTGTCTCCTCAGCCACAGGGAGCTTTAGAAACCTGGTCTCAGCCCTCCCATCTCAACCTGACCTTGTGGCCACGAAAGTCCCTAGGCCCTGTGGGCCCCCCACCTCCTCCGTCAGGCTCGCTATTCCCTCTGCCTCCTTCCAGGGCTGCCCCTCTGACCTCCCTGTGTGCTGTCTCTTCTGCTGGACAGGCCCTCTTCCACACCCCTGTACATCTCAGCCTGGAAGTTACCCTTCGGGAGAGGCTTTCCCGGACTTCTCACTCTAGATGAAGCCCCTGCTGCAGGCTCTCACTGCAGGGTGCCTCCGGCCCCCAGAAGCCCACAGTGCTGGAGCATATCCCTGAGTTCAACAGCTCCCATGTTAGCACCCACATACACACAAGCCCTGTGGTCACAGAGCTGACAGATAGCAGTGGGGAAAGAGATAAGGAAGCAGGTGGCTCGGGCCTCCAAGGACCTTTCTAACAGCCTGGCCTGCTGCCCCTCTGCCTGTGTTGGAGTTGGACAGGGCTCTGCGGAGACAGAGCCAGCCCAGAGGAGCCTGGAGCTCCCCACAAGATCTTTCATATCCCAGATAAAGGACATGGGACACAGCCATTCCTCTAGGTGCTTATGGGCTGTCTTACCCAAGAATAGGGAGCTGCTGGCAGCCTCAAGCCTCTGGAACTTGTCCCCACTCTATCCAGCTACCCAAATAGAGCCCAGGATGGAAGCTGCCATGTCCCCAGCCCCACAGCCTTGGCCTGAGGAGATCACCCAGCTAGGCAGAGGCATGGGTGCTGCTGAGCCCAGCATCCTTCAGGGCCTACCTGGGACGCTGACCCAGGTCTGGAGGGAGTCCGAGGAGGGGACAAGAAAAGAGAAATAGGAAGGGAGATGCTCACCCAGTCACTATTTGTCGAAGAAGCCTTTGAGGTAAATCAAAGATGTCAGGATGAATGGAAGGTCAAATTTCCCACGGCGCTCCAAACTCAGAAAAATGCTAGTTAGCATGTTTTTGTGCATTTTAAACACACAAAACCCAGCTCAAAAACACAAGAATGCATGCTTCACAGGTTTTACCTTTGCTATGTTAGCAAGAGGGGTTCAAGACCCACATACCCATCGGAACTGAAGGAGTAATAAAACTGTTGTGTTATATTTTGATTTGTTTTGTTAGTACTGGGAATTAAACCTTGGGCATTGATACTGTGCTCCATTTTTTTTTTCTTTTCACTTGAAGATGGGGGTCTCTGTAAGTCACTAAATCACCCAGAACTCCCCCCACCTTTTTTTCGTCTTTTTGAGACAAGGTCTCGCTATGCAGTTCAGGCTGGCCTTGAGCTCACTTTTGTAGCCCAGGCTGGTCTCGAACTCACACCAATCCTCCTGCCTCAGCCTCCCAAGTGCTGGGATTACAGGAGTGTGCTACCACACCCGACTTCACCCAGAACTTTTGATCCTCATATCTCAGCCTCCAGAGTACTGAGGGCTGAAATTGATTGATCAATCGATCAATTGACTGATTGGGATAGGGTTTCACTATGTAACTCAGGCTGATCTTGAATTCACTATGCAGCCCAGGCTGGCCTAAGACTCACAGTGATTCTCCTGCCTCAGCCTACGAAGGGCTGGGATCACAGGCATGTGCCACCAAATCCTCCCTGTGGCTGAGGAGACACAGCCCTGAAATTTTAACATCTGGTCTGGGACTAGGTTCGGTCTACCATTAAGTCCTACTGTTGTCATGAATTCAAACCCAGGCTGCCAATGCAAAGCTGGGTACCAGAACCAAATATGGGAACAGAACTCCTCAGTGATCAGTCTGGGGTTACTACAGGAGTTGAGGTATCTTCCAGGCCATGGCCGGAACAAAGGCCATCACCCCAAACCAGAACTTCAAGCCTGTAACCTGCAGCTGTGGGAGGCCCTGAGCTATGTTGCCTGTTCAGAGCAGAAATCCTCAGCTGAAGCACTGTGTAAAAATACTTGGGAGTTCCTGAGCCTTCAGGGAGCTCAGAGAGCGAAATTACAAATCACATAAAGAACCCGTTTGCCACGATAGGCAGAAAACAGACCCCCACATACAGAAGCATTCACACCCGAGGAGCCACAAATGATACCAACCACGACTCCAACAAGACCGTGGCTACAACAGCCACCCACAAACCAGGTAGCAAGAGGACAGGCTTGTTGGTGGCCAGAATGGAGAGGGCTAGGCACCAGCTATGGCCCATAGAAGAGGAGGCATTGGTCAAGAGAGACAGGAAGTGACAGGGCCATTTTGGCAAGAAGCTGTGGTTCAGGGCTGGCCTGGGGTTGTGTAAATTGTGAGTATACTCTGTGTGTAGCTGAAAATTTGCATCTGTATACAAACACAGACTATATGTAGGTGAGTGTGCATGTGTATTTATATTGTGTCTATAAAAGACTGTAGGGGCCTGGCAGGATGGCTCAGTGGTCTAAGGCCCCTGCTTGGGAAAGCTTGGGCGGCTTCAGGGACCGCGGTTCAATCCCCGGCACCCCATGCTGCGCCAGCCCTGCCCTCAGGGCAGGCTGAGCCAGCCATAATAAAAATGAGTGAATAAACAAACAAAAGTTCTGAAACAAGAAAAAATAAATAAAATTTAAAAAAATTAAAAAAAAAAAAAGACTGTATAATGCATCTGGTAGCGATGTGGTAAACAGGAACAATATCTTTGTACAGGTGAATCTATGTGGGACCCTAATGTTTACAGTCACAAGTGTACTGAGACAATATCCCTGGCACACCCACTGCAAGGTTCTCTTTCAACCTTTTTTTATTCATCTGCAAAGACAGGCTTACTTAGCAGGGTTATGGTAAAAAAAAATAATAATAATGAAAAAAAGTATATGAAACGTACCAAGACCCTTGGAAAGTTCTTATTCCTGTTTCCGCAGTTCCAGGGTGTGTGTGTGTGTGTGTGTGTGTGTGTGTGTGTGTGTGTGTGTGTTTCGGGTAAGATGAACTCTCAAGTTCAGGACTCCCGGTCTCCCTAGCTCTTGCCTCCCTCCAGCCCAATTCCACTGAGCCCTCCCGTGACCCTGATTCAGCCTCTGGGCAGCCCCGTCTGCAGCGGGGGACACGGGTGTGTCCCTTCCCCTGCCAGGACCCTTCTCTCTCTTTCTTCTGTCCCTGCATGGTTCTGCTGAATATGAGTATTTCTCTGGCTCCCCTTGCAGAGAATGCTGGTGCTAATTTTATGCCAGAGCTCGATATGGTGCAATTTGAGACCAGCCTCCCTGTCAGCAGTGGGCTGCTGTCCGGCTGCTGCTGTGGTGGTTCCTGGCCTCCTCCCTTGTCCCCTCACTGGGTCTCCCACGCTAGATCCTCCACTGGCTGCCATCACTGCTGGACAGGGCAGAATGGTCCAGAAAAGAAGCCAACTTTGGTATTCTTCTGCAAGTGTGTGTCTCAGGGCATTGTACAAAAGAGATGCCTGGGGTGACCTCTCCCAGGTGGAGACCTGACTTCTGATAACCTCCTCTCCATCAGCTTAAGTGTCTCAAACAGTGAGGCCAGAAGCCACCATACAAGTCTGTCCATTTAACTGTTGGAAGAAGATAGCACTGGAATCTCCCTTCCTACCAAGCTGCTTTGAGAGTACACACCAAGTGTCCCCTTTGAGGTTTGAAACGGTGAGTTGGAAGGAGAGAAAAGTACTCGCAACACTCGGGCAGTCAGCAGCTAAGTGACAGTCTGACCGAGAAAGGAAAGATGGGATGCAAAAATAGGCTCAAGAACTCAAAAAAGCAAATGTTGGGGAGAGGGGCAGCTCTGCAGGAGCAAGGTGTACATTCTGAGGTCTGTCCCTAACCTTCTTACCAGGAGAGGACTGAACACACTCCTGAAACCACAGCAGGGAATGATATGCAGGTTACAGGAAGCACAGCCCTTTTCAGACCTTCCTCGTGGAGATACTAGAGAGCACAGGTGAGAGATCACCCCCATTTGGGGGTGGAGAGACTCCCTCTGAGTGAACAGCAGGCAGAGCCCAGGGCTTTAGCAGCAGGACCTGGAGAGGCCAGGAGCGCCCTCCGAGACCAGCGAATGCCTGCTGGCTGCATCAGCTGCTGTCCTGGGGAAGCGAAGGAAAATCCCTGCTTAGACTGAGCAAGATTCCTGGGGATCCCTCACACACCGAACTCCCCAATCCTGGCCCACATGTGTCTGCTCTTGTGATTTACGAGGGGAGCTTCGCTGGACCACATCCCTGAGCCATAAATAGGCAGCCCTGGCAGGCCTGAGACAGCGGTGAAGACAGGGAGGGTGTGGAGGTTGCCAGCGAGACAGCATCATCCTGAGGGCAGGGCGCCCACCCTCCTCTGCTGGGCCACAGACTGGCTCTGGAGTGCACAAGCCCTGGCTCTGCCACGCACTAACTGTACCACCTCTCAGACCACGAGCTTCCTTGTTCGTTTCTCTAAACGGTCACGGTAACATCCACCTCATAGGGTCGTTGTATTAAGCACCTGCTCAAAATGCATTAAACACCTCCTATGTGCCAGATCCCTACTGTATGCCAGGCTCTAGGAGACGATCTCCTGGCTGTGACTTGGTACTCCCCTTCTCTGCCTCTCCTGCCCTCGCCTCCTTCTATCATACAACCCATCGCATTTGGTTGTCCTTTCTTGCCCACATCTGTCATCCACTCTTGCCCCCACCCCCCGCACTCTTAAGGAAAACTTATGCTAAACTCAGCGTTGATGAAAATCTGAACACAAGGGGGCGCCACGACTCAGCAGCTGGGCGCTGGGATGTCCTAAGCTGCTAGAAGGCCTTGTGAGCCTGCCAGGCAGGTGGTTGCCCCTGGAAACTCCATTAGTCAGAGTCTGAGAAGGATGCAGGAGAAGATGCTTCTGGGCTCAGGATGATGACCGTCCTCTGCTTCAATTGCAAATACGACAACAGCCACCATGCATCAAGTGATCACTCGGTACAACCACTTGGCCCCCAACACTCCAGGGTACTGCATGAAGAAGCGCTTGCAAAACTCTTAAAACAGTGCTGGGCCCGCAGTCCAGCTCAGTATGTGTTGGCTTTGGTTATTGTTACTTAATCCTTATACCACACCCATAAAAAGAGTGATATGCTTCTCCCTGTTCTGGAGACCAGGAAACTAGGAGTCTAGGGGATTAGGAGCCTAGGTCGAAGAGAAAGTATCAGAATGCCATTTGGAACTTTGCTGTGGCTGACTCCAAAGCCAAAACCCTGTTATACTGGCTTCAAGCAGCCCATGCTGCTGTTGAGATCAACACACACGGCTTATATGCACACGAATGCACGGCATGTATTCACAGGCCCCTGAGTGCTTGCATATGCCCTCATGCATACACGTGTGCACACAGGCATACACGAATGTGTACACACAAAGCCAAGTGTTCCCCATGGAGAAACACACTTAGCTCCCTGATTCCCTCTCCAGCACCACCCTGCAGGGCTTGCAAACACAAATTCCCACAGAGGCCTGGCAGGAAGTCTTACAGTTTTAGATGGGACTGGGCTGGAAAGACCAGAGGGGGCACAGGCTGCGGCCTGGCTTCGATGCCGCCAGCTACTGGCACAGGACTCCAATGCATCACCAGACTCTCGGGCTGAACCTGAACTTTCAGGCTATTGAGAAGATGTATTTGTCAAGAGTGGAGGTTGTGGCCTGCTCTTAGGTAGCTGCTTGGCTGGACTTGGAGTTGTGCGGAATGGGGACCCTGGTGCATGGAGCTCTTTTTCTGTGCTTGCTCCGGGCTTCCTAAGTGTTGGGATGGGTGAGCAGAGCAAATGGACTCGTTGGCCAGTGTGGTTCATTCGAGGGGGAAGGAAACCTTCAGAGTGTTTTCACTAAGGAGTGACACTGTTGGATCTAAGCTTTCACAAGATCCCTTCATCTGCTCTTTGCAGAGCGGCTTGGGGGAGGTGGGTGGCGCTGACAGCCAGAGGGGCAAGTGCTTTTTCTAGTGGCATTTTATTCAGTTTTGAAAAATCCACTCTATTTCAGTATAATTTCTATTCAATAAACTCACCGATGCAAAACACACAACCCTTTGGGTTTTGACAGTTATGCAACTACCACCAAAATCGCCATGGCAGCCTCTTCCCTGATGGCCGAGGATTCACCGGGCTCCTCGGCAGCCTCCAGCCCCAGGCCTGGCGGCCACTGACCTGCTTTCCAGCACTCTGTGTTGTCCTTCCTGAAATGTCATGCAAACAGAGTGGGCCACGTCTCATGCCTGGCTTTTTCACATGGTCCAATGCAATTGAAATTCACCGAGGTTCAGCCAGAGGTCCGTAATCCGTTCTTTCTATTGCCGAGAAGTATTATTTCATGGCTGCGCCACAGCTTGTTAGCCACCCCCACTCCACTGGAGTTGTTTCTAGTTTGCAGTGGAAACAAAACTGCTCCAAACTTTCAAGCATGCGCAATGGCATGGGTGGGTGTTTTCTTTGCTTCTGGATAAATATCTAAGTGAGGGCGGCCAGGTCTGTATAGCACCTGCATATGTAACTTTATAAGAAAACTATTTTCAACATGATGGCACCATTTTGCATTC
The DNA here is from genome assembly GCA_004027025.1 of Myocastor coypus. Taxonomy (NCBI): domain Eukaryota; kingdom Metazoa; phylum Chordata; class Mammalia; order Rodentia; family Myocastoridae; genus Myocastor; species Myocastor coypus. The sequence goes on from PVJA010012143.1 coordinate 24,015, forward strand.
TGTGCTAGCCACCTCTCTGTTGTTGTGCCTGATACCCAAGAAAACGATTTCAAGGAAGAAGGAGGCCGATCCTGGCTTACAGTGGCAGAGCTTTTGGTCCAGGGTCAGCTGGCTGCAAGGCCAACACATCATGGTAGAAGGGCTGAGCAGAGGGCCGCTTTCCATTCATCAGCCAGGAAGCAGAGAGAGCACAGTACCAGAGGGAAAGGGGCTGGTAGCAAGACACAGACCCCGAGGTCACACCCTCGTGCCACTCTCCCTTTGAGGAGGCCCCATCTTGTAAATTCCCTTCACTTCTCCATATCATTAGGTTATGACCTCATCAAAGGACTCATCCAGTGACAAAGTTAGAGTGCTCTGCCCCACCTCTGAACACATGAGACTCTGGGCCCGTGTTACATCCAACTCCCTGTGTATGGTTCCCACTAGCCAATATATCAGAAGGCAGACTGTCTTAGTTACTTTTTACTCATTGCTGGGACAAATACCCAACACTCAAAGTGAAGGAAGGAATGGTTTATTTAGCTCACAATTACTGGAGGTTTCAGTCCATATTAGGCTGGCCCAAGGCTGAGTGGAACAGGGCAGAGAGCATCCAGTTCATGGCGATGGAAACAGCACCAATCATGACAGAGGCAACCGACCAACCGGGCATCGGAGAGCAACAGTGCTAATCTGTCTCTCCATCTCTCTTTATATTACATTCAGGCTCTCCGCCTCAGTTTATCCACCTTAGGCTACACCCATAATCCCAGAAGCACTTAAAACCCACAATCCCGGGGATCATGGATCAAGTCTCAAACTCTAGATCAGTACTAAAACACATAATCCCAGTGACTCATGAGTCAAGTCTCAATTTATAGAAGTCCCCACCCAATGACTGCATGAGGCTTTAGAGGGACAACTAGACATAAACCATAACACAGACACTCACACTACTACATCTGCACTGGCTCAGAGACAGCAGCTTCAGCCTGTAGAGGCTTGGAGTTTACATGGAGTCAGAGCCCCTGGCTGGTTGTTAAATTATCTCCTCTTGGCCCTGAACCTAAACCTATCTTCTGTGCACTGCTGTATGATGCTAGGGCTGTGATTCTAACTCAAATTTCTACTTGCCCCTGTGAATCCCATTAATTTCTACCAATAGAGAGGTCTGAAGAAGCCTGGAGGGACTGGCCAGGAGGAAGGGGCTTGTTCCTTCATGGTTGCTGGCTGTAGCCAACTGGTCTACCGTGGTCCCAAGGCCAATTTCCATTTCTTATCTTTGCCACATTCCCAGGACCAGTGTCAACTCTTGCCCTCTCCAAGATTCTGAAGTCCTGGGTCCCAGATACCCAGGGTCCTCATTCTCCAAGCATCTGGAGATTTCTTCTGCCTCCTCCCATGGTCATAAGAGTGGTGACTTCTACCTGCAGCTTTTTGTTGGTTGCCTCAAAGTCCTCTTGTCTGTTTTATCTTTAGCCAATGCCCTGCATTAAATTCTCCCTATTGAAAAATGCATCTGCATCCCGCTTTCCCAAAACTTGGCTTATCACTGTGCTTACTAGAGAAATAGACTGAATATAAAACATACACAAATATATAAATAGACACATGTTATGGTTTGTGTATAGCTGTCCCCGCAAAGCCTCATGCAGTCATAGGGCAGCTTCTGGAATTCATAACTTATTATTGTGGGAATGGGTGCTGCCTCTCTCCTGGGGCAGGTGATCTGCATTTCAGTGTAAGGTAGGAAGAGAAGTTAGCTGCTGGAGCAGCTGCTAGCTCTCTCCCAGCGCTCTTTGCTCTTAGCCGCCAACATGGAAGGTTGTCCTCTGCCATGTGCCAGTCTGCTTTGGAGCCAGCTGAATATGGACTGAAACCTCCAGGGACTGTGAGCTGAATAAACCTTTCCTTTCCTCATTTTGAGTGTTGGGTGTTTGTCTCAGCAACAAAGAAGAGTAACTAAGACAACACAATTATAGAAGAATTTTCCAGATTCACTTACAATGGCTGCCCACAGCGTTGGGTGTGGAAGAGAGCAGGAAGCCTTTCTGCATACTGGAGATCAGGAGGACCTCATTAAAGATGGGGAGCTGACTGTGAATACGCACCATGAGGCCAAAGGGTCTGTGCAGGAGGCTGAAGAGTCTGTGCTGGAAGCCCGGAGATGATCTGAAGATGAAGGCCAGAGCTCCTCCGGAGAAGTAGAAGCCAGCCTTCCTTCTCTGTTCCCCTTTTATACCATCGAGGCAACCAGCCTACCCAAGGTGAGAGTCCCACACCCAGGAATATGCTGATCTAGTGGGACACTGCTTTCTTGAATTAACCCAATGAGTTGACTATCACACCTCCAGCTGAAGAAGGAACTAGGGGAACATGCAGACAAGTGGAAGAGGTGATGCGGAGCAGCAAGCCTTGCTACTGTCTGGCCTGGGCCCTCAGACTTCTTACTCAACTACTCAGAGCCTCAGTTTGCCTGTCTGTAAAAGGCACTCAAAGGCAACCTGATATAATTTCAAGATAAATAAACAGCTGATGAAAACTGTCTACTAGATTCGGGCATAGTACCGTTTTATTCTGGTATCCCTCAGGAATGGAACAGCCCTTGACTACCTCGTGCCTTTATTTTTCTTGATCTAGTGTGGCAGAAATTGCTGATGTCTCCAGAGCCCGTTTCCCTCCTCTCCTTTCCTGAGGAAGCTGGACTCACGACTAACCAGTGACAGATAACGTTTCCCGTGTCATCAGCTCATTTCCCCCCACTCACAGTGAAACCATGTAGCCCACAGTTTGGGAAGTTGGACACCCAACAGCTCTGCCAGCTGGACCCCTCTGGGGTGTGTCTCTTCTTCCTGGTTCTTGCTCTGGAGTTGGATGGCTTTTTGCTCATCTTTTTGCTTCTTTGTATCACCTGAGATTCTCAATCTGTCAAAGATGTCCCCTGAAGGCCAGGGACTGCCCCCCCCTCCCCAAGATTTCACAGCTTGGTCATCTTCTTGACCTCCCAAGTCTTCTTGACTCCTCTGATTCCCACCTCATCCTGCTCAGGATTAGGGCACAGCAGGGCACGTTTAGGGCAAGAACTGTGCCATCTGCTTCTGTGGATTTCCTGTGTCCAGAAGAGAATCAAGAAGTGTTTGCGGGAGGGTGGAGAGGAGGATGCTGGGAGGTGAGTGGACAGCAGAGGGATGGGCTCAGCCCCCGGAGAGCCCTTCCTTCAGGAGCCAAGATCTGGTACTTCCCTCTCCTCTGAGCTCTGCACTCGAGAGACACAGTCTTTCCTCGTTCCCATATTGGGGCGACACCTGCCTGAGACCTGTCTCCTCCAAGTGGCATAGCCAGGATCCAAAGAGCTTTGCCACAGGAGGGGTGGTGATTCTGAGACTGTCCTTTCAGCTCTGTGCTCTGTGACAGCAGACTCCTAGATGTGGCTCTCAGGGTCCCTACCCCGGCCCCAGCTTTTGCAGATGTCGTGGTGCTGCTTGGATCCTTCTTGGCCACCTTTCCACCCCACTTGCTCTCCTTGGGCGGGGGTCACACGCAGTGCCCTGGTTCCCCAGGCTCTTGCAGAGCATGGAGTCATGTGTCTCAGCCACCCTGTACCCCACTCCCACCAGGGTCCCCAGAGCTGTTTCTCTTACAGCAACTTCTCCTCATGGATGTCATCTCTATGGGTCACCAAAGAGTCACCTTGGCCTCTTGGGACCTTTACTTGCCCCAGCCCATGGATCAAGAAAGTATTTACCTCCAGCTGCCCCACTGCAACCCTCCAGCACCATGTCTCTCCTGAACTGGGTCAGCAGTGGCCTTGCAGCTTCCTGTGCCATCTTGGTCCCATGGTCTGTCATCCACAGTGGCTTTCTGGAAGACTTTCTGCAATCAGACACAGCCCAGTGCCGCCATTCCTGCAGGTGTCTCCCTGGCTAAGAGAAGGAAGCTCTGCTGTTCTTACTAAGCCAGGCTGAGGCTTGGCTGCAGCCTCCTGATCCTACCTCCCAGCAGGAGCCCGAGGTGCAGCTTGGCCCGCACGGACCCCCAGTCTTTGCACACTGATGCCTCCACCCCTCCCACGTCACTTCCTTACCAGCTCCAGTTTCCCTTGAAGACTCCACCTACCATCCACTGTCCCAGGATTAGAGGTAGGGTGTCTGCCTGGTTCCTAGTAGGTGCTCAAGATGGGGTATTTAAGATTGCTACATTAGAGCCAGGGGTATAGCTCAGTGGCATAAGCACCTGCTTGTCCAGTGCAAGGTCTTGAGTTCAGTCCCCGAGTTCAATCCCTTGTACCAGAAGCTGTGAATTGGAAGTTACCCCAAAGATCATAGTACCACTACTTTCACGCCATCTTAGAGTAGTCCTCACTCATGATGCCACTTGACATTCAGAGTAGTGTGGCAGGGTATGGGGCAAGGCCACCACTTCCACATGCCACTAAACAGCAGGATGTGTTTTTTCCAAAACTAGACCTTGATTCTTCCTAAGCATCTCCTTCTAGGACTAAGGGTGCTGCTCCGCCACGCTCTGCAGTTGCAAGCTCCCAGCCACACCCTGCATTGCCCACCCCTTCCATGGCCCCACCCCTTATGCCCCCAGACCACCTTTACAGATTTATCTGGGAGAGGAAAACATTGGGATGACCAGTGGGAGAAGGATCTCCGCAGCCTCCCACTGGAGGCTCCTTGTCATAGACTCAGTGACCCTGTGGGCCAGATATATGGACTGCTGGGAGACTTCCCCTGTGTGACCCTTCTCTTCCAACCTGTCTCCTCTGACTCCACCCCTATTGTTTCTTTGCCCTGATTTATCAATATGTGAATCAGAAACACAGGTTCTGGGCCGGCAAGATAGCTTACTTAAGCTATTGAATTAAGCACCTGCTTAGGCAAGCGCAGGGACTGGACTTCAGTTCCTGGTACCACATACTGCACCAGCTCCACCCCCAGGTGCACTAAACATCCCCAGGTACCACCAAGTCCAGGCATAGTGGCACATGCCTGTGATCCCAGCACTGGGGAGGCTGGGACAAGAGAGTCACTATGAGTCTGAGCAGCTTTTCTTTTTCCATGAGTCAGCAAGCACTTTCAATTTTTACATGTCACTATGTTCCAAATGTATGTTGCGATCTTTTCCATGTGCTCCGTGATGTTGTCTAACACATCGGGTGCTCTGTGGAACCTCCTTTTGTTCTCAAAGCTTTGGGGCTGTCACCCACCTGGCTGTGCCTGTACCCTTCCTGCCTGGGGCTCTTGTCCATGGTCTCATGCTCCTGATTGGCCTTGGCCATTTCCTGGATGCCAGAGCCCTTTTTCTTTCAGTCCTTCAGCTTGCTGGAGAGAGCACCTCCTTTGGCTCCCCTGAGGATAGGCTCGCTAGATGGCAATGCTGAGATTCTGCATGCTGAAGGGACCTTTGGCCTGACCCTCACAGTTGATTGAGCTCAGCCCACTAGAAACCTACTTGGTAAAAATCACCTACCTCAGATGGCCAAAGACAGCTTTGCTTGCCTGCGGCATCCTCGGATGACCTTTAGAGAAACATGAACCTTAAGATGCTCTGTCTTTCATTTCATTAGAGTCGCCATTTTCATTCTTCTTTAGAAGCTTTTGGGAGTGTCTTTTTACCTCTGGTCTTCTAGAGCAACATGACGTTGTGTGTTATTTAGCACTCATTTTACTGCTGCATGGTAAACCTGGTCAATCTGGCGACTTAACATTTGTAGTTTCGGGAAATTTCCTCCAGTTTCCTTATGTGTCTTGACAGAAACCGTACTCATCCGGGGGGGGCTCACTCCTAATTCAACTTAGAGGAGCAGTGCTTCCTCCTCCTTCTTTGGCCTTTGAAACCTAACTCTGCTCTCCAGAGTTTTTGTTTCTTTTTTGCCTCTTTTAATGCCTTTAAGTCAGACGCCAGACCTCTCAAATTATCGTTATGCTTGTCTTTCCCCACCGTGTTTTCCATCTTCTGTTCTTCCTGTCCTGCCCTTAGAGTTATTTCTGTGATTCATAGAAATCTATGATTCACCTTCCAAATCTGTTATGGAAATTCTTATGTTATCTACATCATGCTAAATTTCAGGTTCTCCAATTGCTCATGACATTGTAGCATTTTGTCCTTGTTTTATGAATTGTATCAGTGAGCTTCTGCTGTGGAACAACCACAACAATAAGCAATTTGGTTTTTCTTCGTGTATCTGGGCCTTGACAAAAGTCATTCTTACCCACATGGCTCATTCCTGATTCACCTTAGAGGAACAATGTTTCTTCCTGCTTTGTACCTCTGTTTCACATGCAGGCTTTCCTGGTGGACCTATCACCCGTTTGCTTTGCATTAGTGCTGGAGGCAAAGCTCTAAGGCTGCTTAGAAGCTCTGCTCTATGAGTGAGAGAGAGCTTGCAGGTGGTAGTGTCCACAGGAGCATTTTTGCTGGGGGAAGCTCTGTTTCTGGGACCTCCACAAGGGAGAGCAGTGCTAGTTTCTTTCCTTAACAAATCTCTCGAGTAATTAGTCTAGCAGCTGGAAAGCGAAGCTGGAAATGTAGGGACGAGCTAGGGTAGATGGGGCCAGGAGGGTGCACTGACCACGCAGAAGGCCACCTCCAATCGACACCCTGCTCCTCAGCCTGGTGTCTCGTACAGTCCTTGCTATGGTCTCCCCTCCGCCATCTTTGGAAACCGCACTTCCTGTGAAGGCTCAAAGCTAAGCTCGACGCCCTGCCACTGTCCTCTCCACTTGCTCCCCGTGAAGTAAGTGGGCTTTGGGGGTCCTGGAGCGCATTCATTTCCTTCTCTCTGGAACTCCCCGCCGCCTCTGTGGTGTCATTTCCTCTGCTCTTGCCCGTGAGCCCACTCCTCCTGCCTTCCACCAGCAGGCTGCAAGTTTTCCTCTCCAGCTCTGTGCCCTTGAGGAATTCTACTTCCACCAGGAGGTTTTCTCTGTGTTAGAGATCTCGCGCAGCAGGAAGGGGACGTGAAGGCCCGCTGCTGTTTCTACAAGCAGTTCACCACTTTGGGGACACGTATGCAAATGTTTCCCGTGCAGACTATGCCTGGGGCCTCCCTGTTTTCACGACAACAAGAACATTAATCAATCCATTAATCAGTCGCACAGTCTTCCTAAAGCAAGAAGCCATGGCTCCGCTCTCCCTTCCCCACCCCCCACCCCCTACCCCCGTCACAGCCCAGCCAGCAGTCACTTCACTTTTTAACACTGGCAATGAGCCCTTCTTCTTGTGCTTTATATTAGGCCTCTCATTTCACAGACGAGGAAACTGCAGCTGGGAGAGGAGAGAGAATTGCCCACCGTGGCAGAGACCTAGGCTCCCGCCTCTCGTGGCCGAGCATCTGCTACTTCCTGGATCGCACAAGGCAGAAGCAGCAGAGAGGCCAGGTGGAGGTCCCCAGTTCCGGCAGGGTCTGCATCCGCCCTTCCCAGCTCTGCCAATAGCAACAGTCCCTGTTTTACACAGGAGTAAACGGAGGCCCAGAACTACCCGGGTGACCCACTAACTCCCTGACTGCCGGGCAGACTGTTCCTCCTGACTCCCAAGGACTAGCCCCTAATGCTTGTAGCGGCCTCGCTCACAGATGTTTCAAAGCGGGTCAGCTATCCAAAGACGAGGAATGTGAAATGACCCGGGAGAGACTCTCCCTCAGCTTGAGTGATGGGGACGCAGGGCCCAGAGAGGCAGCGGTGCTGGACTCCGGCCAGCTCCTGGGTGCTTGGTCCTTGCCCTAGAGAAACAACATGATGCCCCTCTCCACTTTCCCCCAGGCTGAGCTTGAGCTCTTTGGCTCAAGCAACCCTGCTGCCTCAGCCCCCTGAGCAGCTAGGACTGCAGGTACACCCATGGCATTGCAAAGTGTGGTTACTAAGCAGTTGTCCAATGATTTATCGAAGCCGTAAACATTTTTTTTTTTTTAAATCATACTGGGCTTTGAACCCAGGGCCTTTCCACTTTTTATTTATTTATTTCTTTTTAATTTTGAGACAGGATCTCACTAAGTTGTCCAGGTTGACCTCAAATTTGTGGTCCTCCTGCCCCAGTTTCCCAAGCCTGACCTATAGACCTAACAACATGGGCTCAGGTGGGGAGAGACAGCCCCGCATGCATCTGCGAGCTCCCTGTTCCGTCTCTGCTGGGGAAAGCTGAGGAGATCAGGCTCTGCTCTCCCCGAACCCTTGCTGAGGGTGAGCGTCCTGAGGTGAGAGATCTTTAGGCAAAAGCATGTGGCCAGATGGGTGTTCACAGGACCATGTGTCCAGGGATGCCTTCCAAGCCCTGGGGACAAACTGGGAAAAGCAGGTCACTGATTTTGAACTTTGCGCTGGCTTCAAAATAAAAGCTCTGAAGAGGAGTGGATTAGAGTAGGAGGAAGGTGAGGGAAGCCAGGGGAGGGGATGGAGACAGAGTCCAGGGATGGGAAAGAGCCTTTTGGAGAGAAAGGCAGGGCTGTCATTTGTCAAAACAGTAAAGTATTTCCGTAAGGTTGGTTCAGGGCCCCACTGTCTTCCAGCGACCACACACTCAGAACCCGCCTCTCAGCGCAGCAACCAAAGCTTGATGTCCGCACCACCAGGAGGCCCCTGGACGCTGCTCTCATGCCTGATGATAGTGGGTCTGTGGCTAACGATGTTGAGTCTGAGTTGGAAGAGAGCGATGACATTAGCAGGCGCGGATGCTATCGGTCTTCGGAGCCCGGGTTGCGCAAGCGCTGTGCTGGGCCCTGGGGGTCACGTGGGACGGGCATAGCGCTGAGTCAGGAGCCCCGAGAAGGGCAGCTGGCTGAGGATGGAGCAGGAATGGAGACCCCAAGGGAGGGCGGAGAGGTCCTCAGGGGCAGAATGGGGCTTCTACAGGGCTTCTACGAGGGCTCCGAGCAGGATGGGTCTGAGCGACATGGTGACCAGCAGAAGCTCAGAGGAAGAAGAGCTGGGGCCTGGGGCGGGGTGGGCAGGAGGTTTCGGAGTCTAAAGAGAGAACAGGGCAGATGGCAGGGATCACAGATCCACGCTGGCTCCCTCGCCGGGGGTGCATGCTGACCTCCTGAAAGCTGTGCTGTCCACTTGACCTGTCTGATGCTCTGTCCCTGCTTCTCTTTTTTCTTTTCTTTTCTTTTCTTTTCTTTTCTTTTCTTTTCTCTTCTCTTCTCTTCTCTTCTCTTCTCTTCTCTTCTCTTCTCTTCTCTTCTCTTCTCTTCTTTTCTTTTCTTTTTTGTCTTTTTGAGACAGGGTCTTGTTATGCAGTTCAGGCAGGCCTTGAGCTCACTTTTGTAGTTCAGGCTGGTCTCGAACTCACACCGATCCTTCTGTCTCAGCCTCCCGAGTACTGGGATTACAGGCGTGGGCCACCACGCCCGGCTCCTCTGTCCCTTCTTGATCTTGTTTCTCTCCGAGGATGGAGGTTCCTCTTCCGGTGGCTGAGCCAAAACCAGGAGGGTCTCAGCTGCTGGCCACAGTGACCGCCCCATCCCTCTACCTGCATTGCAATCCCACCCACATGCTGCCCGACTGCCTCAACATCGTGACCTTGGACAGTTACCACCACGATGACCAGGAAGAACCATAAAAGGAGAAAAAAGATCTGGCCTTTAGCCCCAGGCAATTTCCATCCATAAGGCAGTCCCCCCCCGCCCATTTCTTTCCCCTTTATTTTTAACCTTCTGACCCCTTCCCAAGAGGACTGAGAAGTTGGTTTGCAAGTCTGTCTCCTGCTTGTCCTGTTCTTAATCAAGAATAAAATCTTTGCTGCTGGGTGAACGGTTGGTCTTGTGAGTGGTTCTATTATTCTGAGGAGGACGCTGCTTGGGGTCAGGAGTTGCTAGCACTGAGTGACATTCGAAGGCCATTCATAGTTGAAAGGCCCGGCATGCTGAGGCTGCAGAGTGAGAACAGCGACTCCCCTTAACCGGGCGCTAACTGCGCCGTTGGCCCCTCCCCAAGGCTTCTACAGTCCGAGGCCCAGTGAAGCAGATATTCCCTATTGTTCCCGTTTCACAGTTGAGTGAACCAAGGCAAAGTGGGTCAGAAGACACCGCTGGCAGAGCCGGATGAGCCCTGGCAACACAAGAAAAGAGGGAAACTCAGAGACTCCTGGTGCTTTGAGGGAATGAAAATTCCCTCTGTAAGAGGAAATCCGTGGAATAGGGGTAGAAGGAGCTAGAAGAAAAGGCAGCATGATGGAAGGAAATCTCCTAACCCTCCAAGCTTCCTGGGAAGCCTGGACAAGGGAAGCAGGGAGATCACAGAGAAGAAGATGACTCAGAGGCCAGAGGAGCAGGTAGGCTCGATCCAGTTCTTTGGGTTCAAGTCCCGGTGGGCTATTTCAGCTGAGAGGGCTTAGGAAGGCTACTTGGCCCCGCTGTGGCTCCGTTTTGTCCTCAGTAAAATGAGGCTCGAAAAGCCAGGGCTGTTGGTGCACACCGGTAACCCTACCAGTGCGGGAAGCTGAGGCAGGGTGATTGCAAGTTCAAGCCCAGCCTGGACAACTTAGGTCTTAGTTATTTTTCTGTACTGAGACAAAATACCTGACAGCCAAAGTTCAAAGAGGAAAGGTTTATTTGTCTCCATCTGTAGAAGTTTACTTTCTTAGTTGACTGACTCCAGGGCAGGGTGGCAGGGCAGAGGGGCAGCACAGGGTGGACAGGCAGAAAGTAGCAGGCAGAAAAAAAGAAAGGGTGACAGGTAACAAGCAGTGGTCTTCTTTTTTTATGTATTTGGTATAGGGTCTCGTTCTGCAGCTTGAACTCATAGTGATCCTACTATGTCAGACTCCCCAGCACTGGGATTACAGGGTGTGCCACCACACCTAGTCCCAGTGGCCCATTCAATGCACTTGGGGGGGTGGGTAGCATGGCATGTGGTGCTGAGCATCAAATCTAGGTCCCTGCACTTACCAGGCAGGCACTCGGACCACTGAGCTATCTCCCAGGCCCCCTGGCCCTTATGTTTATTCTATCCCTCATATGCGTCCCTGAGGGCAGGTAGCACTCTCAAGCTTAATCCTTCCCAAAACAATGGCAACCCAGTCAGTGGATGAACTTAGTAACCACACTCCCTCGACGCCAGAGTCGCATACTCTGGATCCAGCCACGTGTTAGTCACTTTTCCCATTGCTCAAACAAAACCCAAGGACCCAAGTTAAAGAGGGGGAAGGTTTCCTGAGCTCTCAGTTTGTAGAGGGCTCAATCCATAACCAGCTGGCTCCAAGGCAGGGTGGCACGTGGCAGCCGAAGATAGCAGAAGCAAAAGGTGGGAGACACAAGCCCTTTCTGTCCCTTATACTGTGCCTAGGCTACCTGAATGGGGGCAGTGCCAACCCAGGCAGGGCACTGACCCAGCAGTCATCTGCCAGCACCCTTCATCCCAGCACTTCACCACAAATCAGTCACACTTCTGTGGGGGTGGGAAGGAAAGCCCTATGATTCCATAAGGCTTTGGGAGACACTGAGACACAAGTCTTGGCAACTTAGTGACTCGGTGAGGCTCTGTCTCAGAACCAAAATTTAGTAAAGAGCTAGAGACCAAGGCCCTGGGGTGAATCTCCAGTGCTACCTACAGGTGGGGTGGGTCAGGGGTGAGGTTTGCCTCAGAGGGTGCTACATGACTGGGGCACACGTGCACTCACTGCCATCAGCACCCTCACCGGAAGGCCAACAAGCCTTTGGAAGTGGCTCTGGGCTCAGGGAAGTCCTCACAGGGAACCTGAGGAAGTGTTTTTCCTTTGCTCCCAAAGGCTAGGAAATAAGGATCGGGAGGGAGCGGAGCAAGTCTTGCCTGAATTCCTGCCATCTGTGTTTCTTTCTCTTCTGTTCTTCCTGAGCACTTTGCAGTCTTTTGACAGTTTCAGTCTAGTGCTGACATCTGAAGAGAATATCCGGGGAGGAGTGTAAGGTCCTTCTTGGGCCAAGCCATTAAAGGCTCGCAGTGCCCCTCGCTGACCCTTAAGGCCGGAGAGGAAGTGTTGAAAGGGGTCAGGTCCCCCTCCAGGGAAGGCCTTGACTCTGCGTTGTGCCTGTGTATCATGGGCTCATGCGCTTCCTGTCAGGAAGTTGTCCTGAAAAGAAGGAAGCAAAACCCACTCAGCTGGCTAGGTCGTAGGAGCAAGTCCATCTCAGGTTTTTAGGATCTTGTTAGCAGCTTTCCGTCCCTGTGACAAAATGCTTGGGAAAGTCAAATTTAAAGGACACAGACTTTATTTGGGCTCCTGGTTTCAGTCCGTGGTTGGCAGGGTCCGTCCTTGCTGGGCCACGGGCAGGCAGGGTGTGATGGCAATGAGCATGAGGGAAATGGGACGCAGAGGAAGAAGGAACAAGGTACACCCTGCCCAGCTTCACCCCGATAACCTGCTCCCTCTAACCAGGCCCCACCTCCCACCAGCTCATTCTGTTATCAGCTCTTCCATGAATTAATCCACCGGGGACATTAAGACCTTCACTATCCACTTACCCCCCACAACAGCACCTCAGAACCGATGAGCCTGTGAGGGACATCTTCGATCCATAACATCGGTCAAGCCTTATTTCTGACCGAAGAAAGTGCTTAGTCAGCCTGTCTCTGCCATTTTCCCCCCAAGACTGAGGTGAGAAGGATGCCCACTGACCTTATACCCCTGTCAGGGCCCTGTCAGAACTCACGAAGTACACCCACCCACCGCCCCTGGTGACTTTAACAGAGAGGATTTACTACAGGGAATCTCTCAGACTGGTCTCAGAGGACTGGGAAGGTGGAAGAGGACACTGATGCCCCTAGAGACTGTAGCTTCCGGGAAGATTGTCACTTTCAGGGCTGTTTGAACAAAGTGGGGACCTGCCCAGGAGGAGGGGTACTGGCCAGCTGTCTCTGAGAGCTGGGGCAAGTAGGAAGGGGCCGGAGAAACAAGGCAGGCAGTGATGAGAGGTAAAGAGTCTGTGTGAAGCAGTGGTGTGAAGTGAGCGGGGGTCGCAAGCATAGGGACACAGCCAGGCTCGTAGCACCGGCCTCACGCTCCTTCTAGTCTCCACCGGTGACAGAGCACCCCCACCCCAGATGCAGGTGCCAGAGCACAAATGGGTAGGCATAGTGCCAGCTCCAGAACTGGCATCTTCCCTACTTTTTTCTCATTGCTGAGAAAAAATATCCAACGCCAACATCCCCAGTGAAAGGGGCAAAGGTTTCTGTGGCTCCCAGTTCGTTCAGGTTTCAGGCCATAGCTGGCTGGCTCCAAGGTGACGGAGGAGGTGGCACATGGACACTGCAGAGCAGAGGCAGCTCCTGGTGGCCAGAGGAGGCAAACCTTGCAAGAGGCATAACAAGACTCTTTCTGCTATCAGTTTGGTGAGGCAAACCAAACCGTGGCCTGATTTAGTGATCACCCACCTTTCACTCTAGAACTGCACTAATCTCACACTTTCAATTCAGCCACCTCTGAAAAAAGCCCCCACCTATGACTGCATGAGGCTTTGGGGGACCTCTAGACACAAGGCAAGATGACTGGGAATCAGAAAAGGAGGGGGGGTGGGGCTTGCTCAAGTCACTAGCTTCACAGCCAGGGCCCTCAGAGAGAAGGCAACCTTTACTGCCAGGATGGGCCGCAGGTGCCTCTGAGGTGTAGCTTCAAGAGAAATACTGTTAGAAGTGAACTGGCATTTAGCCAACACTTAATGAGCACCTGCTGTATACCAGGCGCCATGCTGGGCACCACGGAGAGGCTTGGGGTCAAAAAAAAATATTCATAGTCACATGTTCACACGCCGGTCAGGACGTGGCTCTCTCTTTCCTAGGTCATAGGACTGAGACTAAGGTGCTTGCGTGTGAGGCAGGGTTTCCTGAGAACTAAGCAATGCAAGGGGCCTGCACACGGTGGGCTTCCAACTGGTCTCTGCTTGTCCCTTCTCTTCCTCTTGAGCCTTCCTCAACCTTTCCATTCTCATCCTCATCCTTGTCACTGTCATCCTGGTTGTCACAGTCGTTAATTGGACACCTGCCCCTCAGATTCTGTCTTGTTTCCGTGCACTACTCTAGGCAGTGCCCACTACACTTCCGTAAGTCTAGTCATCTCATCACTCATATTTTAGAGCCGAAGAGCCAGAGGATGTGAGAAAGATGCCCCTGCCCCAGTCACAGTGCAAGTAGAATCCATGGCTCCCAGGTTAAGAATGAAGGAACTGGCTGGGGAGATAGCTCGGTGGCCTAAGCACCTGCCTGGTGAGAGCAAGGACCTGGGTTCGATCCCCAGTACTGCATGCCATGCAGATCCTGGATCCCTGGATGTGCCATGCCGGCTGCAGAAGCTGGGCATGGTGGCGCCTGCCTGTCTTTCCAGCCCTGGGGAGGCTGAGACAGGTGAATCAGCAGGCATTCAAACTGTGTAGTGAGACCATGAGCATTTTTGGCCTCTGGTGGGTTTTACATATCTCGACAATGATGTTGGTCAATCTACTTATTTGTGGTTCCCAGGCAGCTCTAGGGCCACTCCTGTCCTTGTGAGTGGGGTTAAGGAATGGCCTCGCCCTGAGCCACCCCGCGCTGCGCCTCAGAAGATTCAGCAAACAGCCCCTTGGCCCACACCCGGAGCGTCTCTACCGCACCTTTCACGGCCAACTCTGGGATGTACCGGCTTTGCTTCTCCAACGTCCAGAGCCTTTTAAGGAGCTACGCATTTTATACGTTCCTTAATCCTCCAACTAAATTTACCAGCTGTTGCTTGCAGCCAAGGCATCAGCTAAATTAAACTTTGGAGTGGCGGACACAGTGTATCAGATGCACCCCAGTGAGCATGGTGGGAGTGGCCACACCTTGTCTGTCCTGAGGGCCCGGGGGCAAGTTCCTGGAGACAGCATCCTTCTCTATTGTCCCTACTGCCATCCGGGCTCTGTTTTCACTGAGTTACTCCCGCCATTGCAAAGGTTCAGCCATGCACCCGGCAAGAGTTTACCGAGTACCTAATATTTACCAGGCCTCTTCCTGGAGGTGGGAAGACACAGGCAGGTTTGTTTCCAGAGGAGGAAACAAGGGATGAGCAAATGAGTAGACAATCTGAACTCGGCAGCCCTAGAGCCTGGAAGAAGCTAACACAGAAAGAGAGGAAGGGAAGGGGTGGGGAGGACAGGGGCTGCTTTCAGTACGGGGCTGGAAAGGCCTCTCCAATGATGCAACAAGCACATCTTGGAGACTCGGATGAAATCCTAGAGAGATGGGAGGGCTTCTGGGGAATAAGGTTCCAGATGGAAGGACTGTGGGCTGAAGACACCCCAGGTGAGGACGCGGCACGTGATTGTGTCCTTGGACACATAGGCAGCCAGGGCCTGCCGTGAGAGAGGAAGGGGTTGGTAGGAGTGAGTACTGTGGGCTGCACAGAGCCTGGCCAGGGCTGGGAGGAGAGGAGATCACTCTCCAGGAGTGATGGGGAGTGGTGGGAGCCCTGTGACTTGGGAGGAAGGGGAGATCAAATTCCTGTCATCATCAGTAGATTGGGGGCACTGATGCTCACCAGCTGCTGGTCCCAGGAAGGTCAGGGGAAGAACACAGGCCCTGTGCAACTCCAATGGCAAGGGCTCATGCACCTGAGGGCAGCTCCTGGCAATGGTCTGAGCAAGCAGAGGACCCTGGGGAGATAGATGCACAGGGTTCTTCCTGCACTGGGCACAGGGCCACCACTCAGGAAAGTCAACCTGTGTCCCTCTCTTCTGGAAGTAAGGAAGCTCCTCTGCTGCAGCTGGACATACAGGCCTACCAAACTTCCTACTGGGTCTGGCTGTGACCTTGTGGTCCCATGTTAGGCCTCAGCTGCTCGGACTGACCCCTACAGACTGGCCAGACCTGGCAGGGGTGACCATCCAGGGCAGACACACTGCAGACCAGGTGTGGCTCTGGGTGCAGAAGCCTGTGACGCTGAACCAGCTGAGGCACTCAGAACTGAGCCAGACACACAGCCCTGCACCAGCTTGTCGAGAGGCATGCAGAGGAGCAGTGTTCCACGAGCCTCGGGGTCGATCGACATGCCATGAGCACCTGGTGGGGACACAGCCTGGAAAATACCAGCTCACCATCCCCACCAGCTCCTTGTCTCATCATACAGCATCCTGCATCCCCAGGGGCACTGCAGAGAGGAGAGCTGGGGAACTCTCAAAAGAAGCTGGACCACAGTGTGTAGATTTCACATCACACACACACACACACACACACACACACACACACACACACAGAATCTGCTCTACAAAGAGGCCCCCTCATTCATTCCTGCAGAATGACAGCTCCTAGACCCAAATACCACCTCCATGACCTCACTGTTAAGCCCCAAACCTACCACTGAAGTGTTCTTGGGCCACCAAATTCTGCACCGTGTCTGCACAGATGTGGCCGTGCCTCTCACCGGACTTGTGCTGGACATGCAGGATAGGATGTGCCCTTGCAAATGCCTGTGGAAGTGGAGATCAGGCCCACCAGGAAGGGCTGCCTTCATGGAGAAATCACCAAAGACTGAGTGGGGGAGAACTGCCGGTGTCAGGGGTGCCACTGCCAGGTGGTGGCCCCTCCGAGAGCAAGCACAGCCACTACTTCTTTTAACATAGTCTGGAATCTTCCTGCATGAACCTTCCTTTACCCCAGAGATGGCTTTCCAGAGGGAAAAGCGTCTCCTGCCATTCCCAGGGCAGGTCCACCTTGTTTCACTTCCTAGGACAGAGGTGAACAGGAGCTCAAAGTCTTCTGGAGTGAGGATGCTGGGACCCAGCTGTTGAGGCTTCTGAACTCATCAAAGGAGAAGCCGGAGGTTAGAAAAGTCCCCAGCAGAGCCACCTGTCACGCCAATGGGAGTATGTAGTGGGGACAAGCAGAGGCATTTCCTCTGGCATATGATATTTCTCCTGATCAGAAAGAAATCTGCGCAGGAGTAAGTCCAACAAACCACAGAACTGTCACAAGAGACATGCTGAGGGGAAAATCACAGCTTTGATGGTGACAAAGGAAAAAAAAAAAAAGTAAACATCACTGAACTAACTGAGCTGTGCCCTTTCCTGTTACCTTCCAGAGCGTTCTGCTCTCTCCTGATCTCCTGTCACCAAGTTTGAGCCTTTGACATTGTAGTGTGAAGTAGACTTTCTGACCAGAGGGGCAGACAGCTGGAGAACCTCAGGAGGAAAGAGGTCAAAAGAGAAGGATGAGGGGAGGTTCCTTACAAAGCTTTAGGGAAAGGTAAAGCCACAGCAGGACACCCGCTGTGGAAAACAGCGAGGGGGCTCCTCTCAAAGCTAAAGTGATTATGTCTGCATCTTGTACTCGGAACAAATACTAGGAAGTCAACAATGTGCATTGTATTAATTATTGTGACCATCCGACTGATGTGTTGTGAAACCATCTCATTGTTATTTCTTCTTAAAAGTAATAATAATAATAATAATAATAATAATAAAAACTAAAGATAGAGCTGAGTAAGATCTGGCAAGTCCACTGCTGGGGCCATATCCCAAGGGAATTCATAATATATCCACGAGGCTGTGGAGGGTTTGTGAGGAGTGGGGAGATGTTGGTTCAGGTTGGTTGGATGGGAAGGGTTTCATTGCGGGGTGGGGCAACCGTAGTCCACAATATCATACTGCATCATGCAAAATAGGCTGCAGAGAGGCTTTCCAAACTTGTCACCCCCAAAGGAGCTAAGTTATGTGGTGGTGGATATGTTAAGGTGCCCTTTAAGGATGCAGATAACAAATAGAGGTTGTGCACCTTGATGTCCCCGAAATACACATGGACTAGATCATCACCTTGTTCCCCACAAATATGCTCAATGAGCATGTGCCCACCGGAAGTGAAGCCTAAGGGATGAGACGAGGACACAGGGCAGAGTCGTTCTTTGCAGCTCCCTCTTGCCTCTGATAGCAGGAGGTGCCCTGGGAGGTCACAGAAGACAGGATAGGGTTTCCAGGTGCTTTAGGACAGACCCAAGCTATAGGCCTCATTCTACTGCCATGAAGAGCAGATTGCAGTTAAATAAGCTTATTTACCTTCTAGGTCCTTCTGTTGACAACAACTGCACATTACACTGAGACTTCTTGGGGCCAGGGATGTAGCTGAGCAGCCTAAACAACTGCCTGGCAAGGACAAGGTCCTGAGTTTGATTCCCAGTACCACAATAAAATAAAAACTCTTGCCAAAATCTGATCTGTTGCTTTGGGTGCCAGGCAAGAGCTATCAAATATTCTTACATTTCAAAGGGAGAGTTCAAATTGGTAAGTACTGTAACATCAAAAGCAAATCCTTTAGTTCTTGTGACCATTTATGGAAACCTGACTGTCAGACATGGTGGTGCATGCTTGTAATCCAGCTACCTGGAAGACTGAGACAGGACGAGTAGAAGACCAAAAGCAGCCTGAGCAACTTAGTGAGACTTTGTCTCAAAATGAAAAACAGAAAGGGTGAGAGATGGAGCTCTGTAGTAGAGCTTCCATAGGTCCAACCCCCAGGATTCCAAAGAAGCAGCAGGGGTGGCTCATGGGATTTGACCCATAAGCTGCTACTTTCCAACCCCTGTTCTCAGCTCCCTATGCTGATCAGATAAACAAGAGCATCAAACACAGACTCTTGGCTTTTCCTCCCTTAGCGGATATGAAAGCACAACAGTGGGGAAGTACGGAAGCCTGAAGGCTGCAGATCCATGGCCCCAGCCCCAGAGGGGAAATGCTGGTGTCTATTTTACTGTATGGGGAAAATCCTCACCAGTCAAATCTGTGATGACACATTGTTTCAAGTGGTTCTTTGGGTGGGGTTGTTGGGTGGCTTTTCTGCTCCGTGTGTGTCACCTGAGTGACAGAGCTGGGAGCGAGGCTGGTATCCTGCCATGATTCCAGGGTATGCCCAAGGGCTCATTTGTCGGGAGCTTTAGCCCCAGGTCTTAGGTGAGTGGTATTGCGAGGCGCATTAGGGATGCTTTATTTGGATTAGAGAAGGGCATGAAGGTGGGATCCCCATCCTGGCCTTTGTGGCTTTCCTGGTGGAAGAGACCAAGCCAGATCACTTCTTCTGTCTCCCATGAGATGCCCTCCACCACGTCATGACCCAGGGGAAACATCAGCAGGACCAGAGCAGAGGCTGGAGCCACGTTCTTTAGAATCCCAGCTTCCTGGGCATCAGCCAACGTAGTAAATTACCCAGTTACAAAGGACTTTGCTATAGCAACAGGACATGGGCTGAGACTCTCTGACAAGCACAGTGTGGTGAGTTCTGTCAGCCAAAGAAAGTCACCAGGAAGTCCCAGGGCCAAGAGGGTGGAGTCTGACATGCTGCCTTTTGACAGGACACATGCCCACGCAAGGATGAGAGGAAATGCTGGTAGCTATCTTTGGAGATGATCTACAGCAGTCTTCCCACTGGCTGTAAAGTTGGCTGCTCTCCAACAGGAGGAAGACATCCACTCCCTCTCCAGACCCACAGAAGTTACTGCAAAGACTGTACTGACCGAAAGGCAGAGGTCACCATCTGCATCGGGCCCTGATGTGGAAGAGGCGCCTCCAGTGTGTCTCCCCCTAACTGGCTGACCTGAGAACCAAAAGGATCATTCGCGTTCATCACTGCCCTCCATATACAATGGGGGAGAGAGAGAAAAATTAATTCCAGAGAGAGTCCCAGATGCGCATATAGCAACTTGAAATCCAGCTGACTGTATGTCACCAGTAGATTCCAATATTTCAGAGTTCAAATCCCACTTCCGGTACCAATTTCTGTACCAGTTTTGTATTGCTGAATAAATGTTAAACCGAATATTTTATCTTTAGTAGTAGTAGTAGTAGTAGTAGTAGTAGTAGTAGTAGTAGTAGTAGTGAAGATTGAACTTAGGGTTTTGAATCTAGTTACATTCCCAACACTTTTTAAATTTTAAAATCCATTTTCCAAGCAACCAGTGCTTCTCCATGCACTTCCTGACCATGGGACACTGCCCACCTCAAAGGCCTCTTTTCAGTTGGAACTGTCTCTGTTTGTTTGAGTCCAGGTGGACTGTTATTTTAATGATCACTTTCCGTAGTCATTTCATAGATTTTCTATGAACTTATTGGGATTTACTCTGTAAACGCACCCCTATTTCTTTCCACTTTTGTTCTTTACTTAGAGCACGATGGACTGGGATCCTTGCGTGGGGAAACGCTCTGAAGATTCCTCTACCCCTCTTTTTCTAGCTGACAGGCTCAAGAGGGCACAAATGGAAATTTCAGAAACCTTTAAAGAAGCCTCCCTGCCTCCGCAGTGCCTTTATCCTGGGATTGTAGCCTCCTGGCTCCACCCCTGGGGTTTATCTTTGCCCTACAACTGTTTCTCATTTTGAGAATTTTCTGCTGACTGCTGGAACTGTTGTGGGCCCACTGTTCTCCAGGATTCTGCTTCAAAATCAAACCACTCCTTCTTTACCTGTTTGCAGGGCTTTCCTATAGATTGCTAAAGACACCAATTGCCACGTTCCACATTCTGCCTGCAAATCTCCTTAGAAGAGTCACAGATGTAGGAAATACATTCCCCATTATCTGCATCACTGGAGGTGACAATGTCCCCAGAAGCCCTGTGATGGCACAGCATCCCCGCTTTCTACAGCCTCTGGCAGCCACTCCCCTGACCCTCCTGCAGCCTCTGCAGACTTCCCACCCACCTTCCAGCTTGGCTGGAGCCAAGTCCCAAGGACTATGCCATGTCGCTCAGGTTTGGGGCCAGCAGCACCCACTTCTGAATGCCAATTTCTATTTCCGTTTTCTACCGGGGGGAACTTGGTGGCTCAAACAGCACTGTGTCAGTCCCAGGGTTGCGTGGGTCCCCTGGCCCCAGCTGAGTAGTTCTCCCCAACTTGTATCAGCGAGGGTCACACCTGGTGGCCGCACCCACCTGGAGTTGGAGTGGTCAGAGTGGAGTGAGGAACACGGAGTGGTCAGAGTGAGTTGGAACACGGCAGTTAGCAATAGCAGTGTTTGAACTTACCCATGTGTGTGCCTGCCAAGACGGGTACTTACAGTTACTGAGTGAACATGGAAGTTGTCTTCATTATTAAACAGGCTCATTGTGCTATTTTGTAAATAATGTAGTGAGCTATAATAGTTTTCAGCAGCTATAGTATGGGTAATACAGAACACAGGTTTTGCTCATGGTATTGTTATAATTATACAACAGCATAATGCTAGAATTTTTACTAGAAAATAAAGAGCATCTGGGTTATTATGGATATTAACATTATAATAAGTATAATTGAATAATATGGGAATGCTTAAAATTGTTTTAAATTTTTTATTTATTTAGTACAGGGTCTCACTATACAGTTTGGACTGATATTGATCCTCCTGCCCCAGCTACCCAGTGCTGGGATTATAGGTGCGCCCTGATCTCAGTGGTTGGCAGAGTATGCTGGATAGCCATGGGGGTGAGGGTGGGGCAAAGATAGGGGTTGTTCTGGGACAAGCACTGCATGTGGTACTGGGGATCAAACTTGGAACCTTGTACTTGCCAGGCAGGCATCTAGACCGCTGAGCTATCTCCCCTGCCCCTAAATTTAAAAAAAAATCATAGTACAAAACATATTTCCATGAATCCCCCTCAGAATACTACCCTTTACTACCCTTTATGTCACACACACACTTAGCCCATACTCTTTGCCACTTTCTGAAGCTGTTCTTGGAGTCCCCTTTTGTGCCTTTAATTGAGTTCTGTGGCTGCCTTGATGTCCTCTATAGATTTCAAATCCTTACTTTTCATGGTCGTCTTTCTTAGAGGAGGCGCCGGAAGTCGATGGTGCCAGGTCTGGTGACTAAGGCTGCCAAGGACACCCTACACCTTCACCTTTCTGTTGGATGGCACTGGGCAGCAGAATCTACCATAGTTTTTTTTTTTTTTTTTGTCTTTTTTGAGACAGGGTCTCGCTATGCAGTTGAGGCTGGCCTTGAGCTCACTTTTGTAGCCCAGGCTGGTCTCGAACTCGCACCAATCCTCCTGCCTCAGCCTCCCAAGTGCTGGGATTACAGACGTGAGCCACCACACCCGGCCCTACCATAGTTTTGACCACGCTTCCTAAAGACAGTCACAAGAGTAGGCCTGTGGAACTGCTTGGGGAGACCGCAAAAGCAACGGCACCCGTGTGTTGGCAGCAAGGCAGAGTGTTTTGTGGTGGGTAAACGGCAGTGTCCTTTACTGTAATCAGCTTTAAAAATTTAAAAATTCTCTGTGTATTTTTTATCACCATATATTCAGACCAGATATATATATATATATATATATATATATATATATATATATATATATATTTTGTTCCACCCAAGAAAAGATTTCTTCACTCATTGTGAGTCAGGCCAGCCAAAGGTTGGGCACTTATGATTCAGCTTGAGCTGTGAGCCCTGCCCACAATCCAAAGGCTGAAGACTGTGGCAGAGTTGAATTTGTGAGTTACCTAGGGCTGTTGGTGCTACAGCCACAGCTGCCCCTGGTCCGTCAGCCTCAGGTCTTTTGCAATGTCAGGTTTTGATAATTCAAGCATAGATTTCTACCAGACAAGTTACAGCATCACTGACCAATCTCACTAATGCTATGACTGTGGAAGAACTGGAGGACCCTATAGCAAACAGTATGCTGGCCATGACTACTTGCAACCAGGCCCGTTTGTCCTCCCAGACATGATGCAGCCACAGTGCTGGGGGCAGATTTTCCACCCAGGCCTATAATCCTGCACCTCAGCCCTTGTATAGAAACAACTTCGAGGATGAGCCACGTTTATTAGAAGAGTTAGCTATCAATTTTGATCACATCTGGCAGAAAACACTAACAGTGCTACATCTATTAAAAGTAGCAGATGGTAGCCTCATGAATGAAACTGACTTGGCAGGACCAATGGGTTTTTGGTCCACATTGTTACTGGCTGGCAAAATCCAGTTTGGCTATATATATGGGATCAGCATGATTGGATGTGTAGGAATGTTTTTCCTATTAAATTTAATGAGTATGGCAGGCATCTCATTTGGTTGTGTAGCAAGTATCCTTGGATACCGTCTTCTTCCCATGATCCTACTTTCCAGCTTTGCAGTGATATATTCTTTACAAGGAATGTTAGGAATCCTTCGCACTGCTGGGATTGTTGGATGGTGCTGTTTTTCTGCTTCCAAGATTTTTATTTCTGCATTAGCCATGGAAGGACAACAACTTTTAGTAGCATATCCTGGTGCTTTGTTATATGGGGTCTTTGCCCTCGTGTCTGTCTTTTGAGTGGAATTTATCTGGAATGTGGATGTCAATGGCTCAAATACACAGGAGGACCTTGAACTCTTACACTGGACCAGTCAGATGCTGCAGTGCAACTCCCATGCAGAATTATGATAGACTATTGGAGCAATGGAAGCATACCCTTCTCTTTCATTCATTTTTTATAGGACTCTGGAACACTCCATTGGATTTATCTGCAGTGTGACTAGTTTTAAGTGGTTGTACTGTTTTCTTTCCATGTAGCCTTTGAAAAACAACTATTTTCCTTACGCATTATATTATAATGTTTTTGATAAATCTTTATTAATCATGGGAAACCAACCACATAGCTGGTCATCTTTCATAAAAACAGCCCTTAATAGTAAAGAAGAGCTGGGCCTGGTGGCACACGCCTGTAATCCCAGAACTTGGGAGGAGGCTGAGGCAGGAGGATCGGTGCAAGTTTGAGACCAGCCTGGGCTACAAAAGTGAGCTCAAGCCCAGCCTAAACTGCATAGCGAGACCCTGTCTCAAAAAAAGACACACACACACACACACACACACACACACACACACACACACACACAAATAGTAAAGAAGATGTAAGACTTGCTGCAGAAATGTTTTCCCCAGGAATTAGGGTAGAGAACTGTCTTCTGTTCTCAAGTTAGGAGCACTCATGCAGAGAAGGAAATCCCAGTGCAGAGTTTGGCGTTTGCAGTTCAAAAATTAGATATTCCTATAAGTTATCTTGTGAGACTTTTGCTAAAATCCCGTTTTGGAGAGTTCACAGTCTGCCTCATTGTAGACAAGAAGTGTGAACTGCTGTTCGGATATGAGTGTTCATTAAGCCTGGATTGGCCACGTTAATGCTTGCTTGATTCTCTACCTTTCCCAAGAAAAAGATAATCACTAACATTTTTTGAGAAAAACATTTAAAATTTCATGAGTTGAGTATTCCATTTATCTGTGTAAAGTATAATTGATGCATATTAAAATTTTCCCAATTAATTAAAAAAAAAAAAACAAAAGGACAAAGAACTCAAAGGCATGAATTTTGCACGGTTCATCAGAAAACACAGTGTAATAGACATTCAAGGTTGTGTCTGTTACAATAAAATAAACTGGACTCACAATAATGAAGGTGTTCTTTAAGACTAGGGTGGGACAGGAGGATTTGTTGGTTTTGCCTGGAATCCCAGTTGAACACTGCCTTCAGGAATGGCTGGGCCAGGCTCCTCATTCATACCACCAAGGTTTCGTATGACTTTCCATTTATCAAGCAGTTTCTCTCTGTGTGTGGTTGGTAAGATGGCTGTTCATACCTCTAGAACAGTGATGGTGACCCTTTTAGGGCTTTTGGCAACACAGACAGCCCGCTGAGGCACTTCTGCTGTGGGTTTGCAACCACCACCCCTAGAACCAAATCCTACCAGCTTAGCAGCCCCTAGGTGAAGAGGCAATCTCCTGCTGCCTTGTAGGATGGAGCAGGCAGATCAGGGTTAGTTCAGGTGAAGTCACAGGCCTGTCTGAACGATTCAACGTGACCAGGGGATGAAGTACTATTACTAGCCAGGTCTAGGATATCTGCTTCCCACTGTAGCCCTATCAAATCAATGGATGGGTTCTTTACTTAAAAATGAGTAGACTAGAAAGGAGGGCATAGGAAGGAGGAAGGAGGGAGGGAGAGAAGGAGAAAGGAGGAAGTAAAGAAGGAAGGAAGGAAGGGAGGGAGGGAGGGAGGAAGGAATTCTGTTACCAGAAAAGAGTTAAGGAAGGCTGGGCAGACAGGTGGTATTAACATCCTCATTTGACAGATGACAAATAATCTGACCCTAAGAAAAAGCAAAGGGCAACACTTGCCCAAATTCACCAGTCTAGAAGATCTGTTGCTAAAAGTGGAAGCTGGGTCTCACAGAGGCCAAAGCTCCTCCTTCTAACAGCCTCATAGTACATTAGGCATGCAAACAATGATAAGGCAATGATCCCAGCAAGTGACAGAAAGGCAGCCTCTGTTCAGAGGTGGCAGAACAGGGGTAGTCGCCAGGTGGCGATAGGTGATGAATCAGAGACAGAGGAAGCTGGGTCAGGCCCTGTGCCAGGGTCACCCCGGGCCAGGGAACAACATGTTCAAACACCCTTCAGGAGCCTGAAAGACTGAAAGAATGAAGAAAAGAAAAGAAAGAAGAAAGAAAACACAAATGGCTTCCTAGCTGAACTAAAGAGCTCCATGTCCAAGGCCTTATTATAAGAAATCAAGGTCTGTCATTAAATCCCATCTGTTCTATGGACTGAAAAACATTAATATACCATGCATAAGTACACATCCAATATATAGAGGAAATGCTGACCTGCCGGTGGCTTTTTCTCTGATGTTTTCTCAATTGGCAAATAGCAAAAAATAGAAATTATAATCATTCTTGGTCCAGGAATTAGTTTGATATCTTGAAGGAGGTTTTGTACTAAAGAGGACCGAGAATCATTGATCGCAAACACCTGTTGTGAAAGGATTGTTCTAGGATTGAAGCGAAGGGGGTCAGCAGACAGGCTTGGGCTCCCCAGTACCCCCAAAGGCTCCTAGAGCTTTTAAGCAATATGGACCATGTGGTCATCTCAGAGTGCTTGCAGGGGTCGCTTCTGAAGACCGAGGGCAAAGCAGAGACTCTGTGGGCAAAATGTCAGAGCATGCAGGAACACAGGCTGCAGGCTGTGGAGCCGGGTGAGTGGGGTCAAGCCTCAGCTCCACACTGGCCCACTAGGTGAGTTGAGGCAAGGGATTGGGCCTCTCTCGTGCTTTAGTTTCTTCTTCTGTAAAGTGAAGAAGAGGACAGCTGTGGAGGATGAATGCGTTGCAGATACAACATGTTTGGGGCGACACTCCAGGCATGGGGCCTTGTGAGAGCGGCACCAACTGCTGTACGCATGGACATCTTCTCCGAACGTTTCCTGTTGTGGGTCTAGGGGAACAAGACAGTGGCCTGAATTGTATGTAGGGCACAGGGACCTGTGGGAAAAAAAATACTTTGGAGCATGTACAAATTCACATATGCCTGCCAAGTTGCATGTATCCACTGCCAAGGTACTGCCTGCAACATTCACAGAGGAGCCAAGCTAGATATAGCTGGGTGTTCTGTTCAGTGACTAAGTGCTGGGGACCAGCCTGGTTGATGTGGTAAGCATGGGCCAAGGCAAGACCCGTGTGGCCTAGCATGGGGTACAGCTGAGGGTGAAGCTGAGCCGGGGTCTCTGGTTTCCTTAGCAAGATCCCTCTCTGCCCTCTGCCCTAGGCTTGGCACTTGGAGGGCCTGCCTCAGAGGAGACTGAGGGTTCTACTGCTGCCTGTCCAGCCATAACCTTCCCTCAGTAGGCAGGATCCATGGACACTATGCCCATCCCTGGAAAAGGCACAGAGGCCTAGAGAGGTAAGGGACCACCGAGGGTGAAGAAGCAAAGGGGTGGAGACAGGCGACTGAGCATGCATGTACAGCTGCACGCCAGGGGCTTCCCGGGTCTCACACAGGAATCTGTGATGTGGGTGGATTATGCCCATGGACTGAGGGGAGACAGCTGAGGTGCTCAGACCTAGACTAGAACCCACAGCCCATTTCCTTTGTTGTGATAAATGAGAGAAGGGAAATCAGGCCCTCCCTTGAAACTCACTCTGCTGAGGCTGCCTTACCACTTGCACAGCCGAGAATTTAATTTCACTCCCACTTTGGAAGTTGGAGTCTCCTGGGAGCTGCACATTCTGGGGTCCTCAGCTAGGCGTGAGGTCCGTCTACTGAAAGTCACTCACCTCAGAATGGACTTCAGCTAGGCCCTGGTTGTTCTCCTTACCATTTCCACACACCCTGTGAAGGTGGGTGGTCTCGGGGGGCTGGGGAGATAGCTCCGTGGCACAAGTGCCAGCTTTGCAAGTGTAAGGTTGTGAGTTTGAACCCCGGTCCCGCAAAAAAAAAAAAAAAAAAAAAAAGAAATAGGAGGTGGGTGGTCTTGAACCATGACCTACGGACCACTTCCTGCCTCTGCACCTCCCAGTCCTCACCCACACTCTCCTCCACCTGCAGCCCCAAGGCCTACAGATCTCTTTCTGGAAATTCTTATTAAGAATTCAGGCAGTAAAAGTAATGTGGATTTAGAAAGGTTAATGTTTAATTGTTTGATCAATCTTATATACCTATATGTATTAATCTAAACTGATCTGATGATGAAAATATGTAATATAACCATTGTTAAATTTAAACAATAAAAAAATTGAAAAAAAAAAAAGAATTCAGGCAGTGATATGGAGTTCCTCAAAGCTTGTTCTCCCCAGCCTTAGCTCACAATCCCTAGCCTTAGCCATCGACGCAACCCATTATCCAAGGCACACATGTGGCAGAAACCTGCTCTTGGGTCTGGGGGCAGGAGCTGGGGGCATTGGGGATCCCTCCTAATGAGCCCCTGCCTCTCTTCAGGTCCTCGCCCTCACTCCAGCCAAGAATGGAGAACTTGGGCTCTTAACAAGAAGCAGGGGAGTCGAGACTGGTACGGCACTAAGTGAAAGCTTATTTAAAACGTGGCAAACACAGAGTCAGCAGAAGAAAAGTTATCCTTACAGCAGAGTGGTGCTGCTGGGGCCTGGGGACCCACCTGCCATCTCTGGGTGACAGTGCTCTTCCTGCAACCCACACTGTGCCCTGGGTTGTCCCATTCATTCCCTGTGTCCATGTCACTGCTACAACACTGAAAGGAAGGACACCGGTGAGTCCCAACTTCCAGAGGTGGACATGGGCACCCAGAGCTCCCTCAGCTGGACCCCTAGAGAACACCAGGTCACCCCAGGCCCCAGGGGCTCCACCTGCATTATTGTTCACGTGGCCTTTGACATAGCTTGAAAAGCAGTGAGAAGCTATAGGGAAAGCAAGAACGCCATGATGAGGTGACTACAAAAGGCAAATCTTACAGGGCTGGAACTACACAGCTGAGACTGCCTGACCCAGCCAGTCCCAGTAGAAAGGATACTCTCAGTCTGGACACCAAACAGCCTGTGCCCCAGTCACAGAGCTCGTGCACTGGCCAGGCCACACTCCAAATCCAAGGGGGAACCCCCGCAGACACTGCCCTGCTTGGGATTCTGGAGCTGCCTTCTCGGGGCGTCTCACATACACAGACCCGTGCCATGGGGGCCCTTTTGCATCCGGCTTCTCTCTGCCACAGAACATATCTTGGGAAGGAGGGCTTCCTGGAGGAGGTGACAGCCCGGCGGAGACAAGGAACATTCAATGACTTTTCAGTGTGGGAAGGAGAGTGTCCAACTCAGGTCAGGACCTAAAGATGATGGAACATCCCTGCCTGTGTCTGGATTCTCGTGTCAGCCCTGCTCTCCCCTTGCCTCATTCTGCCCTTGGTTAGGGTCCTGGAAGTGGGACCCTCATGCCCTGGATGTGGGTGCTTCCTCTGCCATTTTCTGGGGACCTGTGATGGCTTCTTTTAGCCTCAGACTTCCCCCCTGTAAAATGGGACAGTTAAAAACAATGGGAATATACTTAACACTAATCATCTATCTATCTATCTATCTATCTATCTATCTATCTATCTATGATTGATCCCTAGGCCTTCACATTAAATTATATACCCAGCACATTTTTTATTTTTTATTTTCTGTTAAGATAGGGTTTCAGGGGCCCGGCGGGATGGCTCAGTGGTCTAAAGCGCCTGCTTGGGAAAGCTTGGGCGGCTTCAGGGACCGCGGTTCTATCCCCGGCACCACATGTTGCGCCAGCCCTGCCCTGGGGCGGGCTGAGCCGGCCATAAAAATGAGTGAATAAACAAACAAGGGTTCTGAAACAAGAATAAAAAAAA